>JALPQI010011240.1:0-27777 GCA_025490895.1 Thaumatotibia leucotreta | reverse complement strand
CACTCTTTCATGTTAGTGCGACAAAAACGGTGAGCTACCTTTCGCTTACGACTGACGATTAAGCGCCAGCGATTGGTAACTTGGCTAAGCACCCAGTTGTTGCAGCTGTTGGATTTGCAGTCACCGAACCTGGCAGGTGGTGGTTTTGTCCCACCTTTGAGAGTATGTGAAATTCTTGTCTTGCTCTTGGGGTTCAAAATTAATCCCATTCTTAGGTGTTAGTGTGTGATTTTTGTCTTATTCCCAGGTGTCATAATGTGTAATTTTTTGTCATAATCAAAGTTGTCAAAATGTGTTTTGTGTCCCTTTTGCGGGATGTGTGATTTTTTGTCCTATGCCTACGTTACAAAATGTGCCCTTTTTTGGACCTATTCATGTGTCAAAAAATGTAACTTTTGTCCCCCTTTTAAGGGTAAAAATGTGTGATTTTTTTGTCTTATTCCTATGTGTCCAAATGTGTGATTTTATGTCATATTTGTAAGTGTCAAAAGTGTGATTTTCGTCTCACTTTTGAGGGTCAAAATGTGTGATTTTTGTCTCACTCTTGAGGGTCAAAATTCGCGATTCTTATCCTACCTTTAGCCGTGTGGTGACGGCAGTAAGAATACATTTGTCACTACCCCAACTCCTCCTGCGGGTGTCGTAAGAGTCGACTAAGGGATCGAAGTGTCACTGACCATTATTTTTTGATAACGATTGATGATGGGCAGCAGCGTCATCATACTTAGTGGACACATTACTGCGATCGCCAATCCGCTTGCCCAGCGTGGCGATTATGGGCATTTACCTCCTAATGCGTCTATACGCATAGTTGATAGGAGAGGCCTACGTCCAGCAGTGGACTATCATAGGCTGACGATGTGATCCTACCTTTGCTGCTTTGTGCTATAGGCATCTGCCGCGGCCCGCATGGCGTTGAGCTCCGCCTGATGCTGCGCCAATTGCGCGTCGGCTTGTGAACAATCGCGTTCCAGTTGTTGCAGCTGCTGGATTTGGACGAGCACTGAGCCTCCCTGCGACAAAATTTGTGATTAACGAACAATACCATTGTTAGGATTAATATTTATATGTACCTATACCGTGTGAGACGTGGACACTGACACAACGAGACAGAGAAAGGCTGGAAGCATTTGAAATATGGTGTTGGCGGGGGATGGAAAGGATTAGCTGGACGGAAAGACGAATGAGGAAGTACTCGAAATGGTAGGAGAAAAGCGATGCCTACTGGAAACAGTAAAGAATAGGAGAGGCACGATGATGGGCCACCTGATACGACACGACAGCTTCTTTCTGAATATTTTAGAGGGGAAGATCGAGGGCAAGAGAAGTAGAGGAAGGCCAAGAATTACATACCTCAGCCAATTAAAGGAAAAAGTAGCTGTCGAGTCGTATTCAGATGTCAAAAGGCTTGCACAGAATAGAGAGGAATGGCGATTACTCCACAGACAACCAATCGTCAGTATATAGAATCAACAAGTATGCAAGTGCAAACGTGACTCGTAGCACAATAAATTGATAAAACGAGACCATCATAAGTAATCATCGTTATCAACGTGCAGTTTTGGTGGCAAAGTATGGTTGACAGAAAAATCAAACACACAGGTATTTTATCAATTATAAAAAATTCAGAAATTATAGTAATTTTAATTATAATAATTAATGACTTATATATATTTTAAGAACTTATTCAAATTAAACTGATCAAACAAGAAAACGACTAAAATATAATAAACAGATTCGGCTGTCACACGTTCATGTCAAATTGAAAAATCCATTATGTAACACTGATCTTAATCCACTTGAATATTCATTTTACTTAAAATAAAGACTTGGCAAAATGTCATTTAAGGTACTATTTTGTGTCATAAATTATTGACATTAGATTTTTTCTCTTTTAAAGTAGGATATAGTTTGTATGTATCCTAAGGAGAGTACTACTTTTACTGAGAGTACGAGTAATAGAACAAAATCGCATTTTCACATTTGTTACTTTTTCTGTCAACCATAGCCATTGCCACGGAAAGTGCACGTTGATAACGATCACTAATCATAAGCCATCTGAATGGTGGAAAAGGGAACCTACCTTTTTATGACTTTTTATGACTCGAGTTAGTATTTATGCCTCTTACCGACCGTGATGCATACCATGTTTTGCATCACACTTGCGGACAAAAGAATAAGTTATAAGACAAAATGTATTTTTTATAAAAGTATTACTCCCGCGGTGCATGCAAGCAATGGCGCGCTTAGAAAGCAAGTGTGATGAAAAATAATGTTAAAATTTAGAGAACCTACCTTGACTCTAGCACCTCCCGAATCTCCCGATAGAGTCCCAGCCGGGTCATACACATCGCCCTCTATAGTGACACATCGCTTTCTTATTTGCGGATGCAAAGTTAAAAGCAAAGCAAGTTAAAATTCAAATGAAACGAATATACTCCCAAGTTAGCTTAGATAATTTTAAAACGGATTTAGAAAAAATATCCTGGAGCAATGTTTATGAAGATAATACGTGTGAGGGAAAAGTAGAATCATTCTATAACATAATTAACAGCTATATTGACAAACACTTTCCGCCTAAAAAGGTAAAATTACAGCATCATCACAAGTCTTGGATAACTCGAGGAATAAAAGTATCATGCAGAACAAAAAAATCCTTATTGTTAGCAACACGCAAATTTAGACAGGATGAATATCTTAGAACTTTTTATAAAACATATAACAAAATACTAAAGAAACTGATTTTTACTGCCAAAAACATTCACATTAAAAAAACAATACAAAGAGCAAAGCATAAAAGTAAAGCAATTTGGAGAATCGTAAATGAAAATACGAGCAAAAAGTTGATTTCCGATAAAAGTATGATCAAACTTCGGGTTAATAATGCGATAATTGATGATCCTAAAATGGTAAGCGATGCTTTTAACGAATACTTTGTTAGCGCGGGTAAGGTTTCCAGTATAGATGCAAATAATAGTCGTGAACATATGAACCTATTAAAAAATAACCACATAAATAACGTAAAGTCAGTTTTCATGTCACCTATTGACGAATTAGAAATAATTAAAATTGTGAAGTCCTTAAAAAACACGAGTTCTTGCGGCTCGGATGATATAAGTTCCACCTTGGTCAAGAGTAGCATTGAAGTTCTAACCGCACCATTATGCGATATTTTTAATGCATGCATTAGTGAGGGAATCTTCCCTGTTAAGTTTAAAGTAGCAAAAGTTATTCCTTTGCATAAAAAGGACAGTAAAGTTGAGACAACTAATTATCGTCCAATTTCTTTGCTATCGGTAATTTCCAAAATTTTGGAAAAGGCAATTGCCAATAGAATCATTGATCATTTTGAAAGAAATAATTACTTCTGTTCTCAACAATTCGGCTTTAGAAAAAATCGAAACACAGGGGCAGCTATTACTGAATTAGTTCTACATGTTATGAACAACCTCAACCAAAGCCTCAACTGTGCAGGTATATTTTGCGATTTAAGTAAAGCTTTCGACTGTGTTAACCATAAAATATTAATTGACAAGTTGAATTATTATGAAATACGTGGACTGACATTGAAACTTCTAACATCTTATCTCACGGATAGAACCCAGTTTGTTCAACTGGTTAACGTTGACAATGCAGGTTGTGTAGAATATGTCAACTCTAGTAGAAACGCAATTGATTGTGGCGTCCCCCAAGGATCAGTCCTGGGGCCTTTATTGTTTATTATTTTTATTAATGATCTACAATACAATATCACTAATGGTACAGCTTATCTTTATGCCGATGATACAAGCATAATAGTCGCAAGTAAAACTGTGAATGCACTTGAAGTTCAAATTAGCAAAACATGGGACGAATTATCTTACTGGTTTGAATGTAATGGCCTTAAAATGAACCTTGATAAAACTGTTTATTTTCCTTTTGTTAGACATGCTAATAGCACAACATATGACTTGCCTCTTCCTATAACAAAGGCTGAAAGTGTTAAGTTCTTAGGCATCCAATTAGATTCACAGTTACGTTGGTCAAATCACATAGATCTTTTAAGGAAAAAATTAGCATCCGCCTGTTACACTCTGAAAACCTTATCAAAAATGTCAAGCTCAGATGTACTTAGGACAGTTTACTTTGCATATTTTGAAAGCTTATTGAAATATGGCCTTGAGGTTTGGTGCAACAGCGTCCATGTGAAGCCTGTCATCATATTACAAAAAAAAGCTGTTAGATATGTTGAAAAGGCGAAGCGGCTTGCACATTGCCGCCCTCTGTTTGTGAAACATAAAATACTAACAGTTACCTCTCTGTATATATATTTGGTTTGTATTTTCATTTTTAAGAATAGGAACCGTTTTGCACGTCCTACAAAAAATAGACCTATGTATGTATTAAGACATAAATTTGACATAAAGGACCATGCCCAACTTTGTATGGAACTTTGCCCCAAAGTCAACACAGCTAAAAGTTACATTGTTGAATAGGTCTTTAAATCTACTTCATTTCATTCTATGGGCACCAAGATGAATTCCATTGCAGAACTGAGATATTCATATTTGTCAGTGTGAAGATTGTATTCACACTGACAAAAATATGCATATCTCATAGATCAGAGATACTGGTCGTTAATCATTAGGATATCGAAGTGTGTAAAAAAAAGATTGTGCACACGTGATTGTATGTTAACCACCTCACTCGCTTAGTTTCTTTTTTCTTTTGACATTAGCCCTTTTTTTACATACAAAATAAGGGTGATCATTGGTAGCTGCAGCTACCAAAATAAACTAGTGGCTAAATCGACAGAGGTTTTCTACTGAATTAGCTCGTATTCAGGCTGACAAATATATGAATATCTCAGTTTTGCAATGGAATTCGATTTCGTGCCCATATAATGAAATGAAGTAAAGTTAAAGACCTATTTAATGATCTAACTCTCATGTTTGTTGGTCTTGGGGCAATTTTGACGCATGGTCCTTTACCAGAATCGAAAAATTATATGCACTTTAGAAGTAGTTTGGAATATAATGGCATTAAAATGTATAATTTTTTAGATGAGGATATACGAAAATCTAATAATGTACATGATTTTTCAAAAAAATTGAAAGCATTTTTGACAACAAGACCGTTTTATAATCTGAATGAATATTTTGATAATTCGACATTTTAATTAATTTGATTTAATTTTCGATTATTTAATATTAAGCTAGTGTAAGATTTTGCATTCCATATTGAGGTAGAATGTACTATTTTGATAATGTAATATTTTGATAATTCAACATTTTAATT
Source organism: Thaumatotibia leucotreta (assembly GCA_025490895.1). Taxonomy (NCBI): domain Eukaryota; kingdom Metazoa; phylum Arthropoda; class Insecta; order Lepidoptera; family Tortricidae; genus Thaumatotibia; species Thaumatotibia leucotreta. The sequence goes on along the minus strand of JALPQI010011240.1, from coordinate 22,500 downwards.
GATTTAATTTACTTTTCGATTATTTAATATTAAGCTAGTGTAAGATTTTGCATTCCATATTGTGGTAGAATGTACAGTCACACTATAGGTAAAATCGTACCTATAATACTTGTGACATTTACCCTCAACACCTGTATGTTCTTGCAAAATAAATGAATTTGAATTTGAATTTGAATTTTGATGAAAGGTGACTTTGTTGACCGTGTCTCCGTCTTTTCAGACAAAGGTGCCATTCATTTTTTGTTGGGGTGGATAACGTGACCCAAACAGGTTGGATATTGTGACCCAAACTGGCCAGATAATGTGACCCAAATAACACCAGCTAGAGAAAGATTTTGATACATCTTACTAATAACATAACGTTGAAATCTCAACGATGGAGACATCTGTGTGTGGAGAGATTTACACAAAAGATCCCAATGGGTCTAAATGTATCCGCAAGGGCCCCATCAATAAGATAAGATAAAGGAGCATTCTATGAAAACGTGTCGTAAGCGACACTGTCTTTTCAATACTTAAAAGTTAAATTAGGAAGCTGAGTTACGTTATAATAATAACATATCTAGTTTTTAGATTGCCAGTTTTTCCTAGCAGCTAGCATATTAGAGTAGCTACCATAGCGAGTCGTTAGTGACAAAAAGTAGATGTTTTCATGGAACGCTCTTAAGCGGCGGTGACGAAAACCTACCTTGACTCTAGCTCCTCCCGATAGAGTCCCAGCCGGGTCATACACATCGCCCTCTATAGTGACACATCGCTTTCTTATTTGCGGATGGAAGGTGACTTTGTTCGCCGTGTCTCCGTCTTTGCATACAAAGGTGCCATTCATGATTTGTTGGGGTGGATAACGTGACCCAAACAAGTCAGATAATATGACCCAAGTAACTCCAGCTAGTGAAAGATTTTGATAACAATGATAACACATACAGATAATAGTACATTTTGCATCTAGGGAGGTAAGTACAGTAATACTAACGAGAGTGTTAGAAATGTTAGAGTTTAATGACTCGAGTAAGTATGTCTCTTACCGACCGTGATGTATACCATGTTTTGCATCACACTTGTGGACAAAAAAATAAGTTATAAGACAAAATGTATTTTTTATAAAAGTATTACTCCCGCGGTGCATGCAAGCAATGGCGCGCTTAGAAAGCAAGTGTGATGAAAAATAATGTTAAAATTTAGGGAACCTACCTTGACTCTAGCCCCTCCCGATAAAGTCCCAGCCGGGTCATACACATCGCCCTCTATAGTGACACATCGCTTTCGTATCTGCGGATGGAAGGTGACTTTGTTGGCCGTGTCCGCGTCTTTGCAGACGAACGTGCCGCCGAAGACGAAGCCCATCGCTGGGCGGAGGGCTGGTGGGAATGAGATTAGGTCGACCGCGCGTTGGACGTTTTCTGGACCGCCTCCCTGGAAACGTAGAATAAGTAAGTATATTGCACGGGTGATTCCGGATTTTTTCACAGACTGCAAAAATAGGAGGTTTTTAATTCGACTGTATGCTTTTTTTTATGTTTGTTACCTCAGAACTTCCGACTGGGTATAACCGATTTTGATGTTTTTTTTATTGGAATTTATATGAAACCCACAAAAAGCACGTTTTTAATCATCAACAACAATGTACTTGATCAAAATAAAGCGATCGCACTAGGAAAATAAGACTGATAACTCAAATATTGATTTAGCAATTTCATTTCTAAAAAACAAGAAAGTTTTAGAGAAAAATTGTGTAATTGGAAATTAGAAAGTTGTTTACTGGATAAGAAAAGTACAGATGAATATGCTTTACCAATATCGATTTATAACCGATATAAAGAATCTGTAAAAGCGGTTGATATAAAGAAACTAGTACAAACAGCAACATTGTTTACTGTACATTGGTGGATCTTAATACACCTTATCCTCCTAAGACCCGGGCTTTTAAAATTCAACTTGTTATACAGGGTGTAAGTCTAATACGGGCGAAGCCCTTAACGGGTATTCGTTTACGACTTAATAAATACATTAAAATTACTTTTACTTAAAATGAGTGCAACAAAATTTTCCATACAAAATAATTCGGCGCGCAATGTAGAGCAACATACGCGAGTTAACACTCGTTGACAGCTAGTTTCAAAAGCAGATGACATAACTGCCATATGAATAATAACAAATGTTCGTACCTACATTGCTGCTCCGATAATCTTTAAAAAAATCTGTGGAGTCATGATTACACTAATGAATCCCATGCTTGGTTTAATTGATCGCCCGTATTAGATTTAAACACTGTAGAGACCGAACTTCCGTTTTAAAGAACAAAATGGCAATTGTCGTTCAGTCCTGGCTATTCTAAAATAAAACTTGTCACTATGACTGAACTGCCTTTTAAAAGAACATAATTTTTGTTTCTAACTTACGGCAATATTTTAGAAAGAAACTGCGCTATTGCAATCGGTATATGTCTATCCCTATCACACGCGTTGAATGAAACAACAGCAAGTCACCATATTAGTTCAGTTGCCAGCAACACGCGACAATGGCGGCACGTCGGAGACATGGTGAGTGAATCCTTAAATATCCTGTAGAAATGTTAACATTTTTGGGTGTAAGTTGAATATTATTTGTTAATGAATGTGTAATTTATACCTATCATGTATTATTTTTGACCCACATGCTGCGTAAAGTATTATTTTTCAAGGTAATTTATTTTGTTCTTTTAAAAGCACGTTCGGCGTTTGTACATGAAGTTTTTTCACCAATTTTAACCTTACTTGTTTGAGCTGTATTTGGAGGTGGACTTTGTTTAACAGTGAATGTCTTTTAGCTGGGGGCTATTCCAGAATTTTCTCAAGCAAATTAATTAATTTGATAGCTGTCTTTTTGCCCGACTGCCGAAAGAAAGGAGGGTTATGTTTTTTTAGGGAGTTTGTGTGTATGTATGTATGTCTCATTGTTTGGCACGGCCTACAGCCTTCAGCAATAGACGGATTTCGACGTCTGAGGTGTCATTCGAGTCAGCTTTGTTATAGGAGTGTCACTGGGTACTTTACTTTTCGATGTTCCCGTGGGAACTGAAATTATACTCATTACCTGGGTACACACTGAGACCGAAGTTCCTTAAGAAAGAACAAAAAATTGGATGAATTAGCTTAGTGCAAAGACAAGTTGCTTTAAAATTACGGTGAAAAGTTCAGGACTCAAGGGCGATATTTTTTTTGTTCTTTTAAAAGGACTCTCGGTGATAGTGACAGCGTTTACGTATGGATACCCAGGACTCAAGGACGAAAGCCATTTTGTTATTTTAAAAGGCACCTAGGACTTAGGAGGTTATGGTCTACCAATGTAGTGTGGTTGATGATGGTACTCACGATTTGTTGAGCCAATCGTAGCGTCTGATCGTCGATGGTGTACGCTGTGATTTTGTTGAGAGGAATCATAGTGGTCCTAGTTTGTATGTTGCCCTTCTTCAGGAGCAGGTCTACCGTCGCGTCCGTGTCTACCACCACGTTGTATAGCTATAAAAAATACAGTATAGATGAAGACAATTAATAATAAAAACCTATAAGGGTTACGTGAAATCAGTACTTGCAAGGTTTAATACATGGGTTATTCGCGAATCGTCTAGAACGCAAAATGTCAAGTGTGTTGTTTTGCCTACATTGCAGTTTGACCATCGAGAATTATGCCAAAACCTTAGATCGACTTGAAAGCAAATTACCCAACACGCAGAACGACAAGAACGCATTTTGCCTACTTTTGTCTTTTGTTTTTGCGAGTACAGTCACAAACAGTCACTAGGTATAGGTAGGTTAGGTTCGTTAGGTATCTGCAAATGGCCGAAGGCCAAACTGCACAGAATAGGGGCTCCGTCGATATCGCTTTAAAGTTATGATAAAACGGAAAAAATACTGTAGGTAGACGTTTTGCGTTGTAGACCAGTTGCTACTAACCCTTTGTATGCAAAAAATATATTTTCTACTTATTATCTGAAAAGGAATCATCAATATTGGTGATTAATAACTAATGACCCACGCCACCTGGTTCATCTTTTGATTCTGTATCATTCAACTTTTGCACTCAACTGTTCAGACATTTTGCGTTTTAGTCACAGTGCTATGAAGGCAGTATACGAAGTAGGCATTTTCCGTTTTAGTCAATTTGAGATTTAGACCGATTGCATGTTGGGTAAACTGCAGTTTAGGCAAAACAACAAACTAGTCATTTTGCGTTCTAGACGATACGCGAATAACCCTAATACATCATCAGCCTATGATAGTCCACTGCTGGACGTAGGCCTCTCCTATGAACTATGCGTATAGACGCCTTAGGAGGTAAATGCCCATAATCGCCACGCTGGGCAAGCGGATTGGCGATCGCAGTAATGTGTCCACTATGATGACGCTGCTGCCCATCACCAATCTCTTATCAAATAATGGTCAGTGACACTTCAATCCCTTAGTCGACTCTTACGGCACCCGCAGGAGGAGTTGGGGTGATGACAAATGTATTCCTACTGCCGTTACCACACAGCCACTTAAAGACATACATATATTGCTGACTACTTAGATACTCACTTTGCCGCCCGCAGCAGTTTCCAACGCAGTGCAGTAGACTGGGTCCTGTACGGTTATGAGTCGCGCCACGATACCTGAGATAATATATTAACAATAATACATTGTGCATCAAGGGAGGTAAGTACGGAATTACTAACGGGTGTTAGAAGCCCGACGCCGCAGGCGGAGGGCTTTTAATGACTCGAGTTAGTATTCCGCTTACCGACCGTGATATATACAATGTTTTTCATCAATCATCACATTTGCTGACAAAAAAATAAGGCTTAAGACAAAATATTACCAAATGACGTACTGACATTTCCATTACTGCCAAGGGAGTATTAGAGAGTAGAGATTTCACTTTTCTATTACTCCCGCTACGCATGTAAGCAATGGCGCGCTTAGACAGCAGGTGTGATGAAATAGTACATTGTGCATCTAGGGAGGTAAGTACGGTATTAATAACGACAGTGTTAGAAGGCTGACGCCGTAGGTACGAGCCCCGATGCATATGTTCTCGTCCAGTTAGACAGTTTTTCGACAGAGACAAAACCTTCACTATTCAATAGTAGTACTAAAGTAGTTTCTTTGAGTATAAAATATTTAGACTTAATAAATCAGAATAAAAAAAAAAACTATTTTACGAGAGTTATTTTTTAAAATTTTTTGCACAATATTTAATTTTGTAAATAATCAATGAATGTAAAGAACGCCATTAATATTAAAGACGACATGGTACACCTGATGCACTGCGAATTTTGCTTCAAGCTTATAAGCGCGGAATTACGGTGGTGAACGAAAATATAATTTAGACACTAGTTTGTTAAAATCGATTTATTAAACAACAAAAGCGTACTTCAGATTGTTGTGTCTCTTGAAATGTAGTACATTAACCATGACTAACGTTCATACAATTTATCATTAGCATAATGTGATCATTTTTAAAATATTCAAAAATTTGTAAAAATTGTTTCGAACTAGACGAACTCCACTGCATCGGGGCTCGTAATTAGAGGGTGAAATTTATACTTTTATATTGTCACTAACTAGACACATAAAAGACAGGACAGCTAGCATTTATCTGACAGATGCGTTTGATTGGGTTGGAATTAAGGAATGGTGAAACAGTCAAGTCAATTCAAGTCAAACTTTTCTTTATTCGAGTAAAAGATAGTTCGGACGAGCGTTTTTTTAACAGCCGTTAAAAAATCGTTCAAATGAAACAAGTATAAAACCGTATATTCATTCATACAATGGCGGTTTTTAACCGCGGCGCTTTTTTATCGAGCATTGTTTGATTTTCGACGTTGGGCGTTGGACGTTAAATCGAATTGAGCATATGAACCTCCAAAATACCGCCAACGTCAGGTTATACGCGACGCTTTTTAAGCGTTCGTGCGAACTATCGAGCCTATTAATAAGCATTTTCGAATCGTCTGACACAATAAAAAGGAAAAATCTACTACCGGTTCTAACCCTACGGCCTACACCACTGTCCTGAGAAAAGAATCAGTAACCTCCTGCCGCCCAGAGGCCTATTAAAAGGTCTCCTTAAACAAAATTAATTCTGTTCTATTTCCTACATTACTAATTCGAAATTCCCTGGCAAATTTTATGGTCTGGGCGGCAGGAGGGTAAGGCACTGGTTTCACCGCGAGCTACTAAGCTATGAACTATCGACTATAAACACGAACGAAAGACACGCATTCCCGTGTAAATAAAAGAGACACGGCGATACTCGCCCGGCAGTGATAGATAGGCGAGTATCGCCGTGTCTCTATTATTTACACAGGAGTGCATCTTTTGTTCGTGTATATAGAGTTTATAGCTTAGTAGCTCGCGGCGAGACCAATGCCATATGGTCTTCGCTTCAAGCTATTATTTCGGCTCCAAGTTTTTCATCACCAAGTATTTAGGTTATACATAGTGTTTTTTTAAGTGGGACTGTATGGGGAAATCGGAAACTTTAGAAGATACAGGGACGCTGTCTAAGAAGACATTAGGTATTTTTTGGAGAAAACAATTTTGGCATAGTCAAAATTTTGGTCAAGTGTGAGTTGTACCAAAAAATTTATATCGTTGATTTTTTTGACGCATTATCGACGTCATTTCATGCGTAGACAATTTTATCCACTTGAACGTCCGATGATAGCATAGTATCCAAACAAAAAAGGCAGTAGACTGTTCGTGGATACTATACTATCCCATGAAGTCGAAGGAGACACAGTTGATTATAGCGGCATCTAGCGAAATATAGAGGCATTATTTCCTAATTCTCTTGTTGCAACAACGTAGCCTAATAAACTAGTTTGCGCTAAAAAATATATATGGCAGTGTACGCTCGTTACTCAGTCGATAAAAAATTATAATTTGTCAGTGTTGGGTCAAACTGCCTGAGTGTTTGCTAAGGACTCCTAGTTATGTCGTAAGTATTTCACGTTAATTTACATATTTTTGGGGTTATTATACATAAAAATGATCAGGAACGTGTGCTCTATACGATAATGTGTATCATCTTAAGTTTTTGACAGTGTGATACCTGTCAAGTGAGTTTAAAATATGAAGGTTATCTTTCTTATTTTTTTACCGATGTCTTAAGTTTAACCTTGATTATAATTAAGAATCATTAGGTATTTTACAATGACTATCATTGTATTTTAATAATTGTATTTTCATTTATACTCCTGATTTTTTTTATTATTATACCTTAAGTAGTTTAGAAAATATAAACGTTTTTGTAAAATCTTGTGACTGCGCAGCGCGAGGCGTACGTCGCTAAAAAAACCCGGACAGTTGACCGGAATATGGTCGCGCGGGGTGGACGTTCAAGTGGTTATAATATCTGATGAAAAAAATCTGAACAGCATAAGTTAGTCTAATTTAGGGAAATAATTTTTGAAAAGGAAGAAAAAGAAATGGTTTTCTATTTATATAAGTGTTCGACTTACCATGCACTTTAGAGTGGTCGAAGTCCCTAGTAGGAGCTTGATATTGGAACTGGCAGCGTTGCAGCCGCGAACTGAGGCGGTCCAGATTATCTCTCTTCCCGACCGTTTCTGATTGGATCTGGCGGATGAGATTCTTTAACTCTGTGTTGCGAGCTTCGCTGAAGTTCATGCTTGCCAGTTCTGCCTGTAAATATAACATTACATCATCAGCCTATCTCAGTCCACTGCTGGACGTAGGCCCATGATCGCCACGCTGGGTAAGCGGATTGGCGATCGCAGTAATGTGTCCACTATGATGACCTTCACCTCATCAATCTTTTATCAAAGAATGGTAAGTGACACTTCAATCCCTTACGACACCCGTAGGAACAGTTGGGGTGGCGACAAATGTATTAAATCGAGAATTAAAATTTCCGTACAAATTTTATGAAAATAAAAATATTTCATGGTTGTTTTTTATGCCAATTGGCTCCATTCCTAACCGGTACCAATAGTTTCCTAGACTTACAGCAATGTATAAAAAAGCCATAAATTATACAAAACTGTTTTCAAACATTTATTTACTATGGGAAAGAACTGAAACTTTAATTACATTATCTGTCATGCTAATTAGTCCTCCTTAGCGTTGAAAGTATCGGAAAATATTAAATGTTTTTTTCGGTAATTATGAAAATTTTGTTTTTTTTTCGTTTTTTCGGGTTTTTACAGAAATAATCAATGTCACTGTCACTCCTTTCCATCTATTTCAATTGACTTTTCCTCGGTGACATCGCTGGTATAAGTGAAAATTAGAACGAATTCTCATTGGTTTAGAGTTGAAAATTAAAGTGGATACTTTCATTGACTGAGTTTCTTACTGGTTCTTCTCAGGAACGGCGTAGGGTTTGAACCAGTAGTAGATTTTTTCTCTCTCTTGATAATGTCAGACGATTCGAAAGTGCTTATTAATAAGCTTACTTGAATAAAGAATAGTTTGACTTTGACTTTTCCGAAAAAATTAAGAAATACCTGTAGTTTATCTAACTGAGCTTCCTGCCGCCCTATGTTCTCCTGGTCCTTCGTGAACTGAGCACTGGTGGCCTTGAACTCCTTCTCTAAGGTCTTGAGTCTGTCTTCCGCGTGTTTCTTCTCCATCTGGGCTTGGGATATAGACGTGGAGGCTTCGGATGCTTCCGCTTTGGCAGCTGTACAAGAATATGAGATGTTATTATCGTTTTCGATATTTTTTCTGCCACCAGGTGGCGCTAAACTAAACAGCTGTCAGATTCATAGTTACTGCACGTTAAATATCGAAATTCTATTATATTTGGAACTTTATTGACTTTGTAATGGATTACGGCTAGAAAACGATCGTCGATTAGAAGATTGAGCTCTAAAACTGGGGCGCAAAACTGGTACTAAAGAAAATTACCAGAACTCTGTTCAGTTCATGGAAACTTACTTGGAACTGTTTTTAACCGACTTCAAAAAGGAGGAGGTTTACAATTCGTCGAAATCTTTTTTTTTTTTTATGTGGGTCAATCACTTTTTTTTTGTTGTTATTCTGTCACATCACCCAGGGGACAACAGTGGGATAGTTTGTTAGAAGAAAGTATCATGCACACTCTACTATCATGATGAGTGGGTGACCCACCTTGGAAAGGCCACATAACTGTCAAAAAAATCAAACTTTTGTCAATTTGAATGCTGCTAAACTGAGATTTTAAGGGTGACCCAGGAGAACGTAACCATGGCAACGAGTGACAAAAAAAGTGATTGACCCACGTATGTTCCCCGATTACTCGAAGACGCGTGGACCGATTTGAAAAATTCTTTTTTTGATTGTTAGGGTATACCTTCTAGTTGGTCCCATTTTCACCGAATTCAGATCTGATGATGGGATCCTGGAGAAATCGAGGGAACTCTTCAAATGTTGTAGGGACACATGACATTTTTCATTTATTTTCGAAGACTAATCAAGTATTTGCGTCTAGTCATGAACGTTTTAAGTTGGTGATCTGATGATGGAAGGTACAACTCCTTAGCAATTAGGAGTTGGGGGATAATTCTTTAAGTATAACGTATTTCGTGTATTTTGGAAGCTATTTGATTATTTGCCTTTAGGTGCTCATCCTTTCATGTTGGTGAGCTGATGATGAAAGGTACAACTCCTTAGCGATTAGGAGTTGGGGGACAATTCTTTAAATATAACATATTTCATGTATTTTGGAAGCTATTCGAGTATTTGCGTTTAGGTGGTCATCCTTTCATGTCGGTGAGCTGATGATGGAAGGTACAACTCCTTAGAGATTAGGAGTTGCGGGATAATTCTTTAAATATAACATAGTTCATGTATTTTGGAAGCTATTTCAGTATTTGCCTTTAGGTGGTCATAGTCTCATGTTGGTGAGCTGATGACGAAAGTTATAACTCCTTATCGATTAGGAGTTGGAGGATAATTCTTTGAATATAACAACTGTCATACATTTTCGAGATCTGTTTAAGTGTTTGCTTAGTAGTTACCTATGACATGTTGGTTAGCGGTTAGTGATTCTTTAAATAATATAGGCATGCTAAGGCTGTTACCTATAATCTTTGAAATTATTCATACTTGCTGACGATACAATGTATAATCTCCTTGATAATGGGATAATTCTTTGAATATTTAAGTTCTCCAGTTCAGGTTTTCTGGCCTATTACAGTGCAGTACATTCTAATTATAAGTATTTAGAGCATACTAAATACCTAACGATTTTACACTACTAAAAAGCAAAAAATAAAATATTTTAAAATAAAAATAAAACCGCCTTCAAAAATTCGCCCTAAACTAAAAAGTCAAAAATAATTTTATTTCCTACTTCTTAGGATTTCCTACCCAAACCTTTAAACCTTTTACCCTATTCATTGAAATAAAATATTATGGCTAGGTATCCTACAGATTTCTTAGAAGTCGGTGCCAAGCCAAATATGTTCACTTCGCGAGTACTTATATATGACTGTATTTGATAGAGCTTTGTAACTTACTGTCACTCCGGTTATGCTTTCATCAAAATGACTAAGGTAGATCATTCTGTTGATAAAAACATAATCGGAGTGACAGTAAGTTACAAAGCTCTACCTTTCTAATATACGAGTATACCTATGAACGTATTTGGCTTGGCACCGACTTCTAAGAAATCTGTAGGATACCTAGCCATAATATTTTATTTCAATGAATAGGGTAAAAGGTTTAAAGGTTTGGGTAGGAAATCCTAAGAAGTAGGAAATAAAATTATTTTTGACTTTTTAGTTTAGGGCGAATTTTTGAAGGCGGTTTTATTTTTATTTTAAAATATTTTATTCTTATATAATTTAGGAAACAATATTCCTAAAGTAATGGTTTTAAGAAGAAAGAAACCTACAAGTATCGAGAAATTTTAATTCGCGTATTTATTTTGACAGTTCGTTGAACCATACGCACAGTGCTGCCATCTGACAGGCCAATAGCGGCGGAAAAAAATGATCAAAAACCCTCATTGTAGTCTTCTACAAATTGAGTATATGACGCGTGCGCGACGCGTTTGCACGGACTCACATCATCAGCCTATCGCAGTCCACTGCTGGATGTAGGCCTCTTCTATTAACTATGCGTATTAGATAGATAGATAGACAAATCTTTATTCATTCCCACAACATACATGGCTTAGATAAAAACAAACAAAATCAATTCCAACAAAAATCTAAATGAAACATTTATGCAACTTAAAACTAACATTAGAACAGGAACTTAAACTACAAGCAATGAAGCCATGTGTCGTGGCATAGAAAAGGTGCTGGCTCAGCATAATGATGCGGCAAGCCGAATCGCTGGTATTCTCGTACCTTAGGAGCTAAATGCCCATAATCGCCACGCTGGGCAAGCGAATTGACGATCGCAGTAATGTGTCCACTGTGATGACGCTGCTGCCCATTATCATCCTGCCATTAACGATCACTAATGACACTTCAATACCTTAGTCGACTATTACGACACCCGCGGGAATAGTTGGGATAGTGACAAATGTAGTTACTGCCGTCACCACACGGCCAACGGTACCGTTGGTACGGGCTCAGAGCTTTATAGTTGGGACCTAGGTTCTCTAAAGCATCTCGCGCGGACTGACTAAATATACGTTAGTTTACGCTTTAATTATAATTATAGGTATTATATCACACGATAGTTTAATAGTACATTGTGCATTAAGGGAGGTAAGTACGAAATTACTAACGAGAGTGTTCAGGCGGAGGGCTTTTATGACTCGAGTTAGTATTCCGCTTACCGACCGTGATGCATACAATGTTTTTCATCACACTTGCCGACAAAAAAATAAGTTTTAAGACATAATATTATTAAACGATGTACTGACATTTCTATTACTCCCTAGGAAATTTCATTTTTCTATTACTCCCGCTACGCACGCAAGCAATGGCGCGCTTAGACAGCAAGTGTGATGAAAATTAAAGAAATAAGTAGAATACGAAATTGGAGATTTTTAAAAGCAAATGCACGATACACTTTAAAATCCGGCCAAGTGAGAGTAGGACCCGCGCAAGGAATCAAAGGCGAGTTGAATCAAAGGTAAATGGCGGTTTGCGATTTATGACGTATTAAAAAAACTAGTTATTAGATCTCTATAAATTATAAATATTAGATGTCATATACCAAAGAGAAACGACCAAGATCACCTAACGTCCGAGGTGGGGATCGAACCCACGTGCTCAGCTTTCGTAGCTGGTGCCTGCACCCCTCGGCCACTCGGTCTTCGGCCATTCGGTTTTATTAGATCTCTTTCAAACCATTTTTTAACGGAATCTTCGCTAGCTACGATTTACTACATTGGAAGGTTCTCGCGCGAAGTTAAGAAATAAGTGATATTGGAAACCTCAATATCACTTTTTGAAAGACATACCCATCTACAAAAACAAGTCACTGACGGCTAAACACGTCACATACCCATGAGCTGGTCTTGCAGTGACTCTGAAGCGCCTTCGTTCCCCGTGCTGACGGATATAAACGTCGCCTGCGCGGCCGCTAAAGTCGCCTCCGCGGCTTCGCTCGCCGCTCGCAGGCCTTCGAAAGTCGATAACGCCTGTCGACAAACAAGTCACTGACGGCTAAACACGTCACATACCCATGAGCTGGTCTTGCAGCGACTCTGAAGCGCCTTCGTTCCCCGTGCTGACGGATATAAACGTCGCCTGCGCGGCCGCTAAAGTCGCCTCCGCTACTTCGCTTGCTGCTCGAAGAACTTCGAAAGTCGATGACGCCTGTCGACAAACAAGTCACTGACGGCTAAACACGTCACATACCCATGAGCTGGTCTTGCAGCGACTCTGAAGCGCCTTCGTTCCCCGTGCTGACGGATATAAACGTCGCCTGCGCGGCCGCTAAAGTCGCCTCCGCTACTTCGCTTGCTGCTCGAAGAACTTCGAAAGTCGATGACGCCTGTCGACAAACAAGTCACTGACGACTAAACACGTCACATACCCATGAGCTGGTCTTGCAGCGACTCTGAAGCGCCTTCGTTCCCCGTGCTGACGGATATAAACGTCGCCTGCGCGGCCGCTAAAGTCGCCTCCGCGACGTCGCTTGCTGCTCGAAGAACTTCGAAAGTCGATGACGCCTGTCGACAAACAAGTCACTGACGACTAAACACGTCACATACCCATGAGCTGGTCTTGCAGCGACTCTGAAGCGCCTTCGTTCCCCGTGCTGACGGATATAAACGTCGCCTGCGCGGCCGCTAAAGTCGCCTCCGCGGCTTCACTCGCCGCTCGCAGGCCTTCAAAAGTCGATGACGCCTGTCGACAAACAATAGTACATTACTGCAGACGCCGGGAAAGATGGGCTTACCGGCTGAGTAGGTATGGACAGTGATACGAAGCCGGTAAGCCCATTTCACGGCGAGGCATGTATAGTGCTTTTCTCAAACATATGCAATGAAATAAAAAATAACGACCCCTGTAAAGTGTTCGAAACGTGAATGAAGTTAAAATTAGTTAATATACGCGAGTTTATCCGTTTTCATAGTTTTATTTCATGTGTAATCCTCGCGGTCACCGATGAAAATATTAGATTATTTTACACTAAAATATTACTAAATGGTTAAGTATTGTTTGTAACTTTCTGTCTTATTATAAAGAGGGGAAGGGGCAAGCAATACTTAACGGCTTGTTAAGTTAGGAGACCTTTATGAATAAGGGGGTTATTCCATTCTATTTAGAGTCTTTATGGTCATTTTGACATCCACACATAGATACTTTCTTTTCTCACTTACTCGATTCGTGCCAGCTTTGATGAATTCACCTACACCTATACTGTTAGTACTCTATAATTAATAATTACTCTATACTAACTTGTCGAGCAATTATCGACTTAAATTACGCGAGTAACCCGTTTGATAAAGTTTTACTATTCTATTTAGTGACAAACCTCGCTTAATATAGTCCTTTTCTCTTGCAGCGCCTTCTCATCGTCCTTCAGCGACCGTTCCATGGCTCTGGCCTGTTTGGTCTGTGTTGTAACGGCCTCCTTAGCGGCCTCGCGGTCCCTTTCGCTCTTATACACGTATTGATAAGACCGAAAGTGACAAACAATACTTAACGGCTAAGGTGAGTTATAGGTAAATTCACCAAAGCTGGCACGAATGGAATTAATGAAATGAATGACAATCTATCATTGTGTGTACAATTATACATGCGGCCCTGTTATATAGATAGTTGCACGAGTTGAGGTCACGCACACATCAACATGTCATGTAAACACACGGGGAATTTCAAATTAGTGTTCTTTTTTCATACTGACAGCAAACCCAATTGCAACTGTAAGATTGACCAAAAAGTTTGCTCAAGGGATTTGCTTCGATATTTTGACGCAAGTCATTCCATTCACTACATTTATTGCATTTAGTACTTCATTTGAATGTGTGTGTAATCATTCACCTCAACTCTGGTGAAATTACCTATACCAACCTGTATTTACTGTCATTTTGACATGCACACATAGATACTTTCTCTTCTCACTTACTCGATTCGTGCCAGCTTTGATGAATTCACCTATACTGTTAGTACTCTATAATTAATAATTACTCTATTTAGTATCTAACCTCGCTCAATATAGTCCTTTTCTCTTGCAGCGCCTTCTCATCGTCCTTCAGCGACCGTTCCATGGCTCTGGCCTGTTTCGTCTGGGTTGTAACGGCCTCCTTAGCGGCTTTGTGGGCTGCTGAGGCTGAGGCCTCAGTCTTCTCTAGGTTGGCTAGGTCTTTTTCTAGGGCTTTTAGGTTGGTGCCGGTTTGCTGGAAGAATGATATTTATAGTTAGTCGTCTTTAAGTGATGTGGGACAAGAATTATATCGTCGGCTGACAAGCAAAACTCACTATAAAAACTGTCACTACTCTTAGCAACCTCTTATGTCATTATTGAATCAGAACTGAGATACGAGCTTCATTTCAAGTAGGTATTTGTTACTTAGTGAGTTTTGCTTGTCACCCGACGATATGGGTTGATTGTAAAATAGTACAATACGGGAAAATGAGGATTGGCTGGCCAAGTTGGTTGGTTGGATAGGTAACGAGGCCGGGTATCCGTTTTCACGCCGAGGCATGTATAGTGCTTGTCTCAAGTCTCAATACGGTCTAAATATTACGGTGCGTAAAAATACGTACTTTCAATTTCTGGATCCAGAGCAGCGTGAAATAATTTACAAATATGTTAATTACAACAGTATTCGTAATCCAGCTGGAAACCAACACTATTAATCAACAGTATTCGTAATCCAACACTTTCAACACTACTATCATAAATTATTATTTTAGTACAGATGGTGCTTTCTGTACGTGCGAGGATTGATGTCGATTTACTCGAGTTCTAAAACTTTGGAGAGCCATATGTACCGAAAAATGTAATTTGTTTATATATCGACGCTGGAAAGGAGAAATTGGATAAGCGACATTTTTGAAGATATTGAGTTATACACACCGTTAGAATCGGCAAATTTTTCCGCGTCGAATGAGCTAGGTTTCGTATCCATCTGACAACTTTTGTGTCGCTTATCCCATCGGTGATTTAGAGAACTTTCGATAATTTTTTACTACTAAACGACTTGGTTTTTGACAACTTTTAAGAAAATGGAGATTAGATAAAATATAATTGAACATAATGAATCTTGGATTATTTTACCTATTTGTCATGACAGGTTAAATTTTACTTGGATATTTTTGCTGTGTAACAACTAATCATCACTTGTGGGTTAGCTATTTCTACCTGACTGTATGATATGTTCTCATGTCGTTTGGACAATTTTACCTGTATCTTAATTTAAAATTAGACAATATTACTTAACTATGATATCTGAACTATTGGCGTTTATCCATTTTTACCCCTACATTTATTTATGAACCATATGTCGCTTAGGTATCCCTTTTTACCTGAATTTACATTAGAATACTACTGTCACTTATCCTAACTTGCATGAATGAAATGTCAGTAAAAAAGTTAGCAACAATTTGCATACATAAATGTCTGCTATTTTATTATTTGTCACGTTATGTAGAAACATTAGGCAGAGGGGTTGTCCTGTCAATTTTTACTCTGCGTTAAATAAAATGTTTTTGGAACTTTAATAAATAAAAAGAAAAAAAGAAATAGGTACTAACTAAAAATATTTTTAAGTGTTAACATAACGTAATACGATGAATAAACATACCAACAGGTACGGTTGTTAAAATTAGATAGTTTTCAAGTGCCTCGTTTGTAGGTAGGTACTAACTATTGTTGGCTCAATAACGAGTTATCCTTGTTCATTTTGCATGTTTTAACCCTTAAATGCATGACCTTGACAAAGATTTATTCTAATTTGAATTCTGACATGTTGTCAATAGAGTCGAAAATACATGATGCATGATGCAACCCTTAAATGCATAGTGATGTATCACTATGAATTTAAGGGTTAAAATAAAGAGAAATGATCACAAATAGAAAAACAAAATATATTTGTTTTTAATACTTAACAATAACTATTACTTACTCACATACTTACCTACTTTTTGGAATAAAGTTATAAAAATACCTAAAACAGTGTCTTTCTTTTTTCACGTGTAAGTAAATTCGTTTACTAGTCACGGAATGTTACTCTTGTAATTGAAATTACTGACTATGAAGTCTAAAATAGTTTCTCATTTTAAGTATGTGGATATTTCTTACTGATATATTTTTTTCAATTTATATATTTTTACCCGAATATAAAATAAGCCACATCGGCAGTTAGATAATTTTAACATGATGAATTTGTTATGTAAGTCTCGGGTGGACTTTTTTACCTTCCTTATTTCTTTTACAACGTGTTGGTTAGATAATTTTACCTGAACCAATTTTTCCGACCATTTTGCTTAAGCGACAGTAAATCCTTAAATAACACTTGAATACGTTAAATAATTAAAACATCACATAGAAAACATATTTATGTCCATAAATAATGCTTCAATTATTTGATTTGGTCTCCTAATTCATTTTAATGATTTTTTTTCGAAAATCTCGGCGGTTTTTTGCCTCTCCTGTAAAGTACGCACTGTGTCGCTTATCCAATTTCTCCTTTCCAGCGTCGATATAATTATAAAACTTACATCTTCCAGTTTTTTATGCAGCTCATTCATCTGTTTCTCCAAATCTTTGGAAGTTTCCTTGTTGCTAGTAATCTCGTCCTTCTTAGCCTGTATCTCATCTTGGACCTCCGTCACCTTGTCTTGGGCTTCTTTTAGGTTTTTCTCTGCTGTTACATATCTGAAATAACAGTCAAGTTTAGAACAGCAGATTTTAATTGAAATCGCGCGATTGTTTTGTGAATTAATTGCAGCTGCAAATGTAACCAATCTTGCAGTATCTTTTTAATTGAAAAATGTTTGTCTTATTTTGAATTCAAAAAAACATTTTTTTTTATGAATTAACAAACAAATATTAATAAATAGCAATTAAATATTCAAACTAGGTACTTAACGAATCAAAACAATATAAAACACTGTATTTCCTTGTTATATCATACATTTTCTACTCGTGGTTTTCAATACAAAGATACTGCAAGATTACATTTAGTAAAATACGGAGAATAATTTATAAATGTCTGCTAACTTAGCAAACCAATAACCCATGTTTTTCTGTTTCAGTTTTATCGATATGTTCACAAGAGTGAAAAGGAACAAACAATACTTACCGGCTTGCTAAATTAGGAGGGTAAGGGCGATTGTGCACCACAATGAATTTTACTGTCCGGCAGACCGAGTTTTCATGGTCCGATATGGCATGAAAAAAACGCTTGATTGGCTTGTGCACTTGTCCGTGGTTTTACTCGGAGGTGCGGCATAGTAGCATGAAAAAGTCAGTTGACAGTCATAAAAGTCAGTGCAATTTCGGACGCAGTGCACAAGCATTAACACGTTTTTCATAGCTGTCATCTCGGATCGGAAAAATACTAGCGGCCCATACGAACCTGTAAGCGACGTAGAGTCTGCTGACGTTCTCCAATTCCCTGACAACCTTCTGGTACTCTTGGAACTGTGATCGCTCGTCTTGCAGCTTCTGCAACTTGGGTGCAATATCTTCCCGGATGATCTGCGTTATAAAAATAATACATTAAGATAATCACTACATAGTATAAAATAAAGTTACATTTTCTGTCCTTTGTACGCTTAAATCTTTAAAACTACGCAACGGATTTTGATAAGATTTTTTTAAATAGGTAGTGTAATTCAAGAGGAAGGTTTTTATGTAGTTATAGTACCCCTGCGAAGCCGGGGCGGGTCGCTAGTAAAATAATAATGAAAAGTCTTTATTCGATTCTCTAATTTGTCACAGTCATTTTGCCGAACATATATTTTTATAAATAAACATTTTTTTTTTATTTGCCAATTGCATCCATTCACAGATTTCGCTCGCTTCGACTTTTTGTATAATATCATATTCCAAATGAAAGTTGGCAAATAATTTAGTCAATATCAACTTTTCATCATCGCACCGCTCGCCACCGACTGGGCGCTCATCCTCACACCTTGCAACCTAAATGGTCGCGCACCGTGCGGTTTCAGAGGAACTTCCTCCCGCGGACGGTCCGTGATTTATGCGTCGTTGGACTAAAAGTAAATATGGCGATGTATAAAAATGTCTACATATAAAATAAAATTAGTCCGAGTGTTAGAAAGCCAATACTTTAGAATGCTTAAGTCTTATCAAGTCGGAATATAAAAATGACTACTATCAAATTATAAAAATGTTTATGTCTTATCAAGTCGAAATATAAAAATGACTACTTTCAAAGTGTACAAATGTCTAAGTCTAATCAAGTCTGAATATAAAAATGACTACTTTCTTTACTATAGGTCCAGGATTATAATAATACATATACGGATCAAATTCATCACCACCAACAATCATATACAGGTGGACATTTTTATACTTCGTCAAAATTATATACGCCCGAACTTATGCAAGTGGACATTTTTATACATTGCCATATTTACTTTTAGTCTAGTGTCGCAACATGTTTGTATTTGGTCTAATATACAGGTGAACATTTTTTTTTTTTTTTTTTATTTATTAAGAACACAAACAGTCACATAGAAAAATGAGGATAGAGTACAATGTACGAAAACATGATCAGAAAAAGACCTGGAGGTTCATTTCTAAATAAAAGTTAACAGCACTATAACAAGAGATAGAAAACATGAGCCATACACAATACGACGTCTAACGCTAGATGTAATAGTATACAATTTTAACTGAAAGAGTAGGTACAAAGTGCAAAAATTGTGAGGAACATAGGTTTGAAAATGTATACTTATTACGAATGTTATAAATCAGTATACAATAATAAAGGGGAAATACGTACAGTCAGGCGCAAAAATACCTATGCATTAAAGTTGCTATCGGTTTTAGGTATAAGAAATTTCTGCACCTGGCCGCACCCATCACCAGTACGCTTCTTCATAACACTTTTTCGTTAATTGGGACTTGAATTAGAAATACTACTTAAAAATACTACTTAAAATAAAACACGTTTAAGCATAATTTTGAGACCAAACAAGGAAGTATGAAACGGATCAATATCAAGTAGGCACTTATTATAATAACTAGGGACTCGCCTGAAGAAACTGTGTTTAGCGTAATTCTTGCGAGTAAAACTAATATGAAATAAATTTCTAGGACGTAAGGGGTAATGCGGACAGCTAAATGAAATTAAATTTAAGAGATTTGGACATTTTATGACTCCATGGAGAATTTTAAACAAGAACATTAAATCCAAATAGTGTCTTCGGTTACTCAGAGAAGGGATACAAAAATACTTGGCAGCAGACGAAGTACGTTCAAAATAATGGCCTGTTCTGTAACAAAGAGATTTAAGAAAGATGTTTTGGATCCTTTCTAAACGATCGATATGGACTTGGTACTTAGGTGTCCAAACAATACTACCAAACTCAAGTATACTTCTAACAAAAGAGTAGAATAATAGTTTGTAAGTCTTGGGGCGCTTGAACGGCTGTCCAATCCTAAGAATCATACCCAATTTCTTATAAGCCCGCTTACATATATTATCTATGTGCGAAGTGAAATTCAATTGATAGTCCAACGTAACACCCAAGTCCATAACAGAAAAAACCCGGGCTATATTATTCCCTGCTAAGGTATAATTGAAGAGTAAAGGATTAGTTTTACGATTGAAACTGATTATGAAACACTTCTCAGTATTTAGGAAAATATGGTTTTTAGAACAATAACGGGTAAAATTATCTAAATCCTGTTGTAATGCAAGGCAATCCGATTCCGAAGATACAGCTCTGTAAATTTTAGTGTCATCGGCATAAACGAGGTGTTCTGAGTCACGAAAACAGGTTGCCATGTCATTAACATACAGGACAAACAATAATGGACCAAGGTGAGAACCCTGAGGAACTCCGGAAAGTACAGGAAGAAAACATGAGGTGTAACCCTTCAAGGCAACCGCCTGACTGCGATTTGACAGGTAGGACTTTATCCATCTAAGGAGGTCACCGTGTATACCCAATTCGAAAAGTTTTATACTTCGTCAAAATTATATACGCCCGAATTTAAGCAAGTGGACATTTTTATATATCGCCATATTTACTTTTAGTCCAACGACGCATAAATCCGGTCCGTCTGTGGAATGAGCTGCCGAGGTTTTCCCGTTGGACTACAGTATGGGGTTCTTCAAAAGAGGAGTGTACAAGTTCTTATTGGGTCGGCAACGCGCATGTGACACCCCTGGGGTTGCAAGCGCCCATAGGCTACGGTGACTGCTTTCCATCAGGCGGGCCGTATGCTTGTTTGCCACCGACGTGGTATATAAAAAAAAAAAAAAAGAATATTGATTGACTAAAGTTATTGTCTGGTATAGGTAAGTTGTTTGGCAAGTGATATTCGGCAAAATTAAGGCCAGCGAAAAGCCAGGATCCCTCATTGGTTACATAAATTCCATCGATGTCAGAACCTCTAGTTAGTATAATTGTGGCCTATTACACCATAATTATAATTACAAGTGTAAGAATTGTAAAAAATCACTGTTACTGACGTCACAGGCCTCCATAAGCTACGGGTACCGCTTACTGTCGGACGGTGCATGTGCTTGTTTGCCACCAATATAAAATTATTGCTAATAAGTTTATTATATTGTTAATAAACTACTTATTATTTTTCGAAACCGTGACAATTGTAGCAAGGTTTAGTACAATTGTCATTAAATCTTGACATGAGGTTCGGCTTTCGCTACAATGTCGGAATTTGGCTACAATTGTCGTTTTTTTTTGCGACAATTGTAATTTTGCTTCCCAAAAAACTAGTTATTTACTACTGATTTATTTAAGTTCCTGCACTACATTTTATGATGGTAGCAAACAAACGCGATAACTGTAGCCTATAGACGCTCCCAATTGGAGAAACAGTTAATTTAAAATTGTAGCACTTGTCAATGTGGTGAAATTGGGGCCTGATCTTCTATACACTGACTTGTCAAGTTTTTAACATTGTATGCTTACATCATTGAGTTCCCGCAGCTTGGCATCTTTTTTTTCAATGGTCTTCTGGGCAGCTTGCTTCTTGGCCTCGTACATGCGTGTGCCGGCTGCCTCTTCTACCATTGACAGGATCTAAGTTATTTCATGAACAAATTAATTAATTTGAACATAAAATAGTACATTACGACACAAGTGCGAAAAACAGGAAATCCGAAACGAGTGGCGATGTTTTAAATCGACACGAGTTACAAATTTCCTTTTTGCACGTGTCTCGTACGACGTTTTTTAGTACAGATGGCCCTCCGAAGTTTTGGACCTGACGTAAAATGAGCCACTTCTCGCACTAGAGCCTAAAAAAGGCACCATCTGTACTAAAAACTATTTTTGTACACTCATTTAGGGGGTATTGCCATAATCGCCACGCTTGGTAGAACCGATGGCCGTTGGGGCGGGAAGGTTCTCAAGTGGCGACCATGTACCGGAAGGCGCAGAGTGGGTAGGCCCCCCACAAGGTGGACTGATGACCTGGCGAAGGTCGCGGGAGTCCGCTGGATGCGGGTGGCACAGGACCGGTCATTGTGGCAATCTTAGGGGAGGCCTATGTTCAGCAGTGGACGTCTTTCGGCTGATATGATGATGATGATAAAAAATATTTAGCTACCGTAAAACCAGTATTAGTTGAAAACACGTGTTGACTTAATGCCGGAAAAATGATAGCTGAGAAAATCGATTTCGTATCAAAATCGTGGTGCGAACTTAAACTTAAATTACCATCTGAATTGATACTTTTATTTTAAGTACCATAAAACTACCCAACTATGGTCCAATACTGCAACTATTTTTGACAATTTAAACTCTGAAATAAGCATCAGTCCCAATCTTTTTGGCTTTGACCAAGTTTTTTCATTATTAATGAGAAAGTTTTGTCTATGAATAGCACAATTTTATTAATATACAAGTACACCTAATGGAAGATATTTGTGTTAGTTTTTAGTATT
>JALPQI010011239.1:0-43513 GCA_025490895.1 Thaumatotibia leucotreta | reverse complement strand
TTTGGATCAAAAGTTAGAGGGGGGGACAATTTTTTTTTTCATCTGGAGCGATTATCTCCGAAAATATTGACTTTAGGAAAAAACTTTCTTAAAAGCCCCTTTTTCTTTTTAAGAGACCTATTCAATGATACCCCACAATATACGATTACAGCAAATAAAAAAAATCACCTCACATTACCAATTGGGGAGGTACCCGAATTTTTTTTTTTTTTTACTTTTTATTGTATCACTTTGTTGGCATGATCAATATGTATACCTGTACCAAATTTCAGATTTATATTATTAACGGCCACTGAGCTAAGTATGCTGCGGAAAGACGGACATAGCGAAACTATAAGTATGGGTTCCGTTGTTGCCATTTTTGCTACGAAACCCTAATAAATTTTGGTAAATTAATGCAATTTATTTTAATTGCATTTTCCTCGAGTTGTACTTTAAGTATTAATATCGATATATTGACATGCCAACATTATGGTACATAGACAATCTAGACATCGCAATGTCACATCAATGTCAGATGTTTTTAAAGTTATCCGACCGTAACAGCATTTATTGACGAAAATCTTTACAGAAATGATATTTTTCAGTGCTTTTTTGAGTGATTATAATACTTTGCGAGTTTAATTAAGTATGCAACAACATTTGACATGATGATTAATGTGTAATTGCAGAGAAAAGTGTGATAATGTTTTCAAAAAGTGTTTGTTTACATGATAAGACAAGTAAGGATGAATACACCGTATATTATCTTCATCTATATTATTGGCACCTCCACTTTTATATTATTGTTACCACAAGCTTACAATATATATTATATAATACACATTAAGTATAGTTTTTTTTTAATAACATTATTTTACATACCTACACTTAATTGAAATACAATTTTTTTAAATGGCCTCTCCTTCTGAAGCATTTATTTTATTTATTGATTGGCATATACCTGAGAAAAAATTAGTTAAGAGTATGGTCTCATAATATTTTGTCTTAAACTTTTTTGCTTGAAAAATATAAAAAATGGAATACTCTTACACAAATCGACATAGTCCCACGACTTACCTCAATTGAGGCTTGTGATGTGGGTACTAAGAGATACATATAGAAAGTTAAATACATAGACAACAGATATTTGTCATAAAAAAAAACACGAATAATACCCTCGCCAGGATTCGAACCCGGAACCTCTAGCTTCATATCCACTACCAACTAGGCTACAAAGGATTGTGTATACAATGTCATATTTAACCTATTTTACTGCCCATAATACACAATGTTCTTATATCTCGCTTTATCTCAGGCAGCACCCACCGCGTCCGGATTCTAACCTACAACCTCTCAGACTACATCTACCACGTGACCGACGAAGCGAAGCTACTCGCCGAGAAGTACTTCTCACACTCGCAGCTGACCGCCGGACAGCTCGTGACCGGCGCTGTCCGGACCGTGACCGACAACCATGTCGCGGTCACTGTGGGCCGCATGTCAGGTAATGTAACCTACAACCTCTCAGACTACATGTACCACGTGACCGCCGGACAGCTCGTGACCGGCGCCGTCCGGACCGTGACCGACAACCATGTCGCGGTCACTGTGGGCCGCATGTCAGGTAATGTAACCTACAACCTCTCAGACTACATGTACCACGTGACCGCCGGACAGCTCGTGACCGGCGCCGTCCGGACCGTGACCGACAACCATGTCGCGGTCACTGTGGGCCGCATGTCAGGTAATGTAACCTACAACCTCTCAGACTACATGTACCACGTGACCGCCGGACAGCTCGTGACCGGCGCCGTCCGGACCGTGACCGACAACCATGTCGCGGTCACTGTGGGCCGCATGTCAGGTAATGTAACCTACAACCTCTCAGACTACATGTACCACGTGACCGCCGGACAGCTCGTGACTAGCGTTGAAAATGTCGGAAAAAAACAACATGTTTTTTTCGGGAATGTTTGAAAACTTCGTTTTTTTCCGTTTTTTTCGGGTTTTTACAGAAATAATCAATGTCACTGTCACTGTCACTCCTCGCCATCTGTTTCAATTGACTTTTCCTCAGTGACATCGCGTTCTCCTGGTATAAGTGAAAATTAGACCTAATTTACATTGGTTTAAAGTTGAAAATTTAAGTGGAAAATTTCATTGTTTTTTTCGAAAAAATCAGGAAAAAAACGAGCTGTTTGGAAAGAAACGGGATTTAATCCGGAAATTTTCAACGTTACTCGTGACCGGCGCCGTCCGGACCGTGACCGACAACCATGTCGCGGTCACTGTGGGCCGCATGTCAGGTAATGTAACCTACAACCTCTCAGACTACATGTACCACGTGACCGCCGGACAGCTCGTGACCGGCGCCGTCCGGACCGTGACCGACAACCATGTCGCGGTCACTGTGGGCCGCATGTCAGGTAATGTAACCTACAACCTCTATTTTATTTTATTGGTATTAAGCATAACAACAGCCGTAAATAATACTAAACATATTACTTCTTAAGAATTAAAACTTAGGCCAATAACAGTCATCCATCGGTTAACATTATCTTATAATTACACACAATTTAACCCTTCACAAGGCTGATATTTCTATAAAGTGAATGGAATGTCAGTCTTACTCATTGAAAATAGAACACTTATTTGAAGTGCCATAAGTGGTTTCCAGATCGTCTCTGCCTTATAAAGGGTAAAAAAGAATAATAACCTATTGAGTAATGTTCAACTATACAAATGCTCGTACAAAATGAGTTAAACAAGATAAGAAATAGTAGGTACAGGTAATATAATGGACTAAGAATTATTGCAAACACACATCGCAATCAAGAATCTCAGACTACATGTACCACGTGACCGCCGGACAGCTCGTGACCGGCGCCGTCCGGACCGTGACCGACAACCATGTCGCGGTCACTGTGGGCCGCATGTCAGGTAATGTAACCTACAACCTCTCAGACTACATGTACCACGTGACCGCCGGACAGCTCGTGACCGGCGCCGTCCGGACCGTGACCGACAACCATGTCGCGGTCACTGTGGGCCGCATGTCAGGTAATGTAACCTACAACCTCTCAGACTACATGTACCACGTGACCGCCGGACAGCTCGTGACCGGCGCCGTCCGGACCGTGACCGACAACCATGTCGCGGTCACTGTGGGCCGCATGTCAGGTAATGTAACCTACAACCTCTCAGACTACATGTACCACGTGACCGCCGGACAGCTCGTGACCGGCGCCGTCCGGACCGTGACCGACAACCATGTCGCGGTCACTGTGGGCCGCATGTCAGGTAATGTGTGACCAATTCGTCGGCCATTGTACATACCTGGGTGCTTAGACAAGTTGCCAATTGCTAACGCTTAATCGTCAATCGTAAACGAAAGGCAGCTAACTGTATCTATCGCACTAATGTGAAAAAGTGACAGAGAGGGAAAACTACGATACGCTACTAAGCGTTAGCGATTGGCAACTTGGCTAAGCGTCCTAGTGAGTCACAACGGAAGAACAGCGCTGGCTTAGCCATTAGCCAGCTACATGCTAAGTTGTGACTTGTGACCCTTTTGTGGCAAGCTGTCGTTTGCTTATTTGTTAAATGTGTATATGTACAGTCGAGGAAAATGATTGTTTAGCAGTTTAATCGTCCACATAATCTGTTCGTATTATAATGACAAATTACGTCACATACTCATGAAGTTTTCTAGTTTTATTTCTTGCTGGGTGAAACGGTAGTTCGATTTTTAGGGTTCCGTAGCCAAAATGGCAAAAACGGAACCCTTATAGATTCGTCATGTCCGTCTGTCCGTCTGTCCGTCTGTCACAGCCGATTTACTCGGAAACTATAAATGCTACAGTAACGAAACTTAGTAAGGATATGTGTTGTATGAACCGCTACAGGATTATGATACTAAATTGTAAAAAAAACCATTGGGGTGGGGGCCCTCCATACATGTAACTGAGGGATAGAATTTGTTTTTTAGTTGTATATAATCGTGTGGGGTATTAATAGAAAGGTCTTTGAAAATGATATGAAGGTTTATACATCTCATTTTTATTTAAGCAAATCGTTTTCGAGATATCAGCTCTCAAAGTCTGAAAAATGTGTCCCCCCCCTCTATTTTTTAAACGACGCGATTTAAATTTTTTTTTTAAAATATATGTTATGCACATTAATAAACTCTATCAACGATTTTTGGTTTGATTAAATTATCTCCTATAGTTTTTGAGGTAGGATGATTTAACTGTATTTTTTTAATAATACATTGATAATGGTACGGAACCCTTCGCGCGCGAGTCCGACTCGCACTTGGCCGGTTTTTTTTCAAACTATATTTGTTTGGTAATCAGATTGTGACAATGACTGCCAAATGACAATGATACGTCAAACTCAATAATTATAAAATATTGTTTGGATTCTTTCGATATAATATTGCGAAAATTTCAACCTAATCTGATTAAAAAACTGCACGTGCGGACTTTGCTCACGAATAAGTATCTGGATTTTGATTGGTCGTCAACAATTTTCACAGATGAGAAAACGTTTAAATCTTGCATTTAAATTTATGGCGGCATACACGTTATCACGAAAAAAACAGTGTCAGGCGAACTCCAAGAGCAAATGCAGTGGATTATGTTACGATGTTGGAAGAGAATATGCTTCCCAGTGTGCGAATGTGTATTCACAACAGGAGATGCCTAATTGTTCATTCGAGCAAGACACACGGCTAGAATAACTACTTAATAACTGGTTCGATCGTCACCCGAAAATGACTAAAGTAATATGGCTGGTTAAATCACCTA
This sequence comes from Thaumatotibia leucotreta, assembly GCA_025490895.1. Lineage (NCBI taxonomy): Eukaryota > Metazoa > Arthropoda > Insecta > Lepidoptera > Tortricidae > Thaumatotibia > Thaumatotibia leucotreta. Next base: position 38,723 of record JALPQI010011239.1, on the reverse strand, counting down.
ATCTTAATCCTATAGAAAATGTATGGGATCGGAATTAATCAAGCATGGGAAGATATCTCCCTGGGATGGGAGTGGGACCTCTGCTGCACTGAGCTAGTAACTTCCATGCAAGACCATTTTTTAGCTATCCTAATTATCATAAACAACCACGGGGTCTACACTCGTTTTTAAAACATGATTTATTTACTAATAAATATAAACAGGCAAATAGTTTTTTATTTCATTTCCTCGTGTAACTTATTAGATGAAGAGATTGTTTCGTAATCGTCAGGTAAGGTTATCTGTCAGATAAATATAACACTTTCTTTATGTTCATGCATGTGAAAGAAAATGTGCACGTTGTATGACACATTTTTTATCTGACTATTGTGAAAGTGAGAAACATGCCAAACATTCTTCTTTAAGGGCTGATTTTTCAATCCTCAGTTAAAAGTATCCATTAGTTAAAATTATTACCATTCTTATCTAAGGTTATCAGTCAAAAAAGGATAGATCTAACATTTATTTGACAGATACTGTTACCTGCGGCCCTACCGCGAAAAACGAAATTCGTAAATTTCGAGGATTTCTCTCTCACTCTAATGACGCCTTCGTTTGAGTGACAGAGAAAAATCCTCGAAATTTACGAATTTCGATTTTCGCAGTGGTAGGCCTGGGTATTGAAAAATCAGTCCTTAGTCGTGTTAGTGCGTTTGAGTAACAAATGTCAAAAAACAACATACACGGAATTAAGTATCCTATTGCTGTCAACTTCAATACTTGTCACTGACGTTAATGCCAAAGACAGACAAAGATAGAAATATGCTGTTTTCTTCTATTTAACGATTATAGACATGTCTTGGTTCGTTATTAGTCGCTTGCAGTCGGAAAATGTAGCACGACTAATTTCAGAATTATGGCAACCTGCTAAACATTCATTTTCCTCGACTGTACCTACTCGTAATGCCAATTGTGCTTGTCATAAATAAATTTAATTTTATTTCATTTCAATTCTCAAATAGTTTGTACATTTGGATCAAGTCTTCGATATTCATAAAAGTCGGTAGGCTGGTCGAGTCAATGATGCTGAGCAAACCTCCTGCCGCCCAGAGACCTATTAAAAGGTCTTCTTAAACAAAAGAAATTTAGATCAATTTTCTACACTATTCTTTCAGAATTCACTGGCAAATTTTACTGTCTGGGCGGCAGGAAGATAAAATGTGTCAAAATGTTTGTATGAAACATTACTTTTTTGTTACCAAAAATGTATAAAAATCTTTAACCAGTTATAAAACGAAACTTCCATACAAACTTTCTGGGACATTGTGGGAAATGTAATGGATCTTGCACAGCATCATGATCAGACGTGAACTAAATGTACAAACTGTTTAAGAAATGTTGTGCCAATACTCGAATCAGAAATGAGGATATCCGTAGACGAACAAAAGATATAGATAGACCGATATAGTCCTCCGGATTAGCATGAAGTGGCAATGGGCAGGCCACATTGCAGAGCAGATGGTTGATGGGGTCAAAAAGTGCTCGAGTTTAGACCATGCTTTGGCAAATACCACCAAGATGAACAGACGATCTTATGAAGATCCTCGGGTGACGCTGGATGCAGGTCGGATGCCTGATAAAAACATCGTCGGCACGCACAGTACAATAAATAACGACTCTTATTAAGTTTTAGTTCTCACTTTCAAATCGTGCATTTTCACTCGTGCGTAATTTATTGTTTACCACCCTCGATATACTAATACCATATACCTAAGTCGCCACTTGAACTAAGTTTTTGTTTAAGGCTACGTACCGCAGCTCCATCTATCCGACGCGGGTGTGTACGTCGATCCCAAGAAGGCCACCAATTCTAAACTCTCTAAGAAAAAGTATAAGGTCAGTTGAATATTCTTTTAATTGTATTTACAAAACGTGTGTAAAATCGTGGAGTACGTCAAATATCACACTCACTACACCTGCCCCACGATTTTATTTTAGTCTAATCAATGCATATATTATTTTAGCTTTTAGTACATTTATCTGCAACATTACTATGTCTGTTTACAAATAAACCGTTTAACTTAAAAAAAACCTTTTTTATTATCTGTTTTCATTTATTAATATTCGTTTATTATTAGTATTCGGGTATTTCCTAATCTCTAAAAACGCCTGATAATTCAGAAAGGTGATATTTAAGACTATGCAATTACGAGTGATTTTTCTGTGTTTTCCGGAATTACACTACTTTTGGAATTACGCTTAGGCACCTTATAACTTATTTTTCATCATCAGCCTATAATAGTCCACTGATGGGCCTACGCCTCTCCTATTAACTATGCGTATAGACGTAGGAGGTAAATACCCATAATCACCAGGCTGCGTAAGCGGATTGGCGATTGCAGTAATGTGTCCAGTATGATGACGCTGCTGCCCATCATCAATCTTTTATTAGGTAATAGTCAGTGACACTTCAATCCCTCAGTTGGCTCTTATGACACCCGTGGGAAGAGTTGGGGTGGTGATAAATGTATTCTTACTGCCTTCACCACACGGCATAACCTATTTTTAGTTACTAATAACTTAAAATACGACAGGTGGGGCAAGAAGTGACGGCACGCGTGCTATCCGTGGACCCCGACAAGCAGTCCCTAATACTGTCCCTAAAGCCCTCCCTGGTGGCCTCTGACGCGGCGCTACTCGCGTCCTATGAGCAGGCCGATATCGGGAAGGCCTACACTGGAGTCATCAAGGTTAGTCATTGTCACAAGTGAAGCTTTGGTATTATTGGGCTTTTTCGCGAGAAGACATCCAAAATAATACATTACGACACAATTTCGTTTTTGCACGTGTCTCGTACGACGTTTTTTAGTACAGATGGCCCTCCGAAGTTTTGGACCTAATGTAAAATGAACCACTTCTCGCACTAGAGCCTAAAAAAGGCACCACCTGTACAAAAAAAGTTATTTTTTTTCAAAATAGGTAAATTTAAGATTTTTCTACTCTGAATCAAGAGCTCTTTCGTTCCTACTAGGAGAAAGAAGAGTCACATTTGAAGTTTTCCATTTTGTAAACATTTTGTACAGCAGTTACAGTACGTAAAACGATAGAAAATTTTAGGGCTTATTTTTTCTCCGTCATTCTTAGAAATCGGCAACTACGAGTATATCTGAAGTTGCAAATTTCTGATTGAATGACATTAAGAATATCGGAAAAATGGTGAATCTTACCCTCATATTAATAAGGACTAATCTGTAACTGTCAAAAGTTCATTCTTAAGATGCATTCAGGCCAGAGCATTCGCTGTTCTATCCCCCGCTCTACGAAATCAACGAATTACGATTCGTGTAACGATAGAATTTCTTAGAGTAGGGGGTTTCTTAGATAGAACAGCGAATGCTCTTTTGGTCTGCACGCACATTTAGAAATCACATATTATCACCGCTTAGTACCCACATCACAAGCCTTAATTGAGCTTAGTGGGCCTAGGTCGATTTGTGTAAGGTGTCCCAAAGGCTCATGCATAAATCATGCGAGGTTTTTTCGGCTACTTTTTGACCCCCCCCTCCCCCATGGTGATGTTTGGTGAGTTTCTTGGCTACGCCCCCCCCCCCCCCTTCCCCTAGCATTCTCACGTGTATTTTTCTCGCTCAACTTTTAACGTTCGCTCGTCGCAAAATTCACAATATTTCTTAGTTTGGTCATCATAGAAAAATACACGTGGTGTTCCTTGAGGTTGTTGTGTTGACGTGATCTTTCGTGATTTTTTCTTGGACCCCCTCCCCCCCTATAGGACCTCGTGATTTATGCACAAGCCCCAAGATACTTATTTTTTTATAATATGTACCTAAACAACAAAATCTGTGAATATGTGGATAATCTGTGAGCAATTTTTAATGTATTTTGTGATTTTCCACAGGTGGTAAAAGACTACGTGCTGATATCATTCCTCGGCGACGTGACAGCATACGTGCCCCGTCAGCACGTGACGCGGGCACCTCACGTCATCCTGACCGAAGCCTTCCATCCTGGACAAGTCGTGACGTGTACAGTTCTGCAAGTCGATGTCCAGAATAAGAAGATGTTGGGGAGCCTGACTATAGCACCTTTCTGGCCTGCGGTAAGTTAAGAGATATTTTGAATTCCGCAGGGGAATGTTTCAACTTTAGATAGGTCGTGATGTGTACAGTTCTCCAGATGGATATACTGAATAATAAAATGCTGGGGAGCCTGACTATAGCGCCTTTCTGGCCTGCGGTGAGTTGCGTTTAGAAGATATTTTGAATTCGGCAGGGGAATGTTTCAACTCTAAATAGGTCATGATGTGTACAGTTCTCCAGATGGATATCCTGAATAATAAAATGCTGGGGAGCCTGACTATAGCACCTTTCTGGCCTGCGGTGAGGTGAATTTAGAAGATATTTTGAATTCCGCAGAGCAATGTTTCAACTCTGGATAGGTCGTGATGCGTATAGTTCTCCAGGTGGATGCCCAGAATTAAAAGATGCTGGCTAGCCTGACTATAGCACCTTTCTGGAATGCGGTGAGTTGAGTTTAAAAGATATTTTGAATTCGGCAGGGGAATGTCTCAACTCTAGATAGGTCGTGATGCGTACAGTTCTCCAGGTGGATGTCGAGAATAAGAAGATGTCGGGTAGCCTGACTATAGTATAGTAGTGGTATAGTAGATTTTTTTCACTCTCTTGATAATGTCAGACGATTCGAAAGTGCTTATTAATAAGCTTACTTGAATAAAGAATAGTTTGACTTTGACTTATAGCACCTTTCTGACCTGCGGTGAGTTGAGTTTAGAAGATATTTTGAATCCGGCAGGGGAATGTTTCAACTCTAGATAGGTCGTGATGCGTACAGTTCTCCAGCTGGATGTCCAGAATTAAAAGATGTTGGGGAGCCTGACTATAGCACCTTTCTGGCCTGCGGTGAGTTGAGTTTAGAAGATATTTTGAATTCCGCAGGGGAATGTTTCAACTCTAGATAGGTCGTGATGCGTACAGTTCTCCAGATGGATATCCTGAATAATAAAATGCTGGGGAGCCTGACTATAGCACCATTTTGGCCTGCGGTGAGTTGAGTTTAGAATATATCGTTAATTCTTCAGGGGAAGGCTTTGATCGTGGATAGGTCGTGATATGTACAGTTCTCTAGCTATGTCCAGAGCAAGAATAAGCTGGGAGCCTGACTATAGCGCCTTTGTGGCCCGCGGTGTGTACTTTAGGAATTAATCTTGTTTCAGCCCAGCAAAGTTAAAACTATTCTGACGTAAATACAAGCTAGGAATGCCTTGATATTTACAATATTATCTTGTTGTAACGAGCATGAGTTTATTATGTAATCATTTAGATCTCTAATGTGATTTATCTGAAGATCCTTTATATCCAGAAGGGACAACTCATCATGAATTCCGTAGGTGGTAAAAAAATCAAACAAAGAATTAGCTAAGCTAAGCTATATTTGTCTTCGAACATGTTGTATACTAGATGAATAAACCATTATTTTAATAAAGTCTAACTCGCGCTTCATTCAATAAATTCTTATCACAAATTAAAATTAGGTTTCAATTTCAGAAACATTATAATGAAAATCGTGAGAAACGTAAAGCGGAAACTTCCGACGATGAGGTTCCCAATAAAAAGCGAAAAACCAGTGAATCAGAAGACACAGACACAAAGAAGAAGAAAAAAGATAAGAAGAATAAGACTAAAGACGTTTCAGAAGATAGTGATGCGGTAGACACAAATACAAAGAAGAACAAAAATAAAACCTTAGTATTCCCTGACTCAGTACAACTGGCTTCATACGAGGAGGCCGAAGTTGGGAAGGCCTACACTGGAGTTATCAAGGTCAGTATCTAGACTTAACTCCATTTTTACCAATAGAACAAGATTTCCATAGCTGACAAGCTAGGAAGTCGTTTTTTTTACAAACTTGCTATCACGATTCAAAAGTGCTTGTTACTATGCCTTTTTGAATAAATAATCATTTGATTTAACACTTGTGTAACTTTTCACGCCTAATTATTAACAGTTGTGCCTTAATTACTACCAAACATTAAAATTGAAATACAAAATCCAAATAAAAAATACAATCAGAACTAACAATAAAATAAATTATTCAAACGAGCGAGCCATTCCTGGCGCAAAAGTACGCAATACGCTCACAGCGTTTCCGCGTTGAACAAGAGAAACCTTAAGAGATAGTTCGCACGAACGCTTAAAAAGCGTCGCGTTATAACCTGACGTTGGCGGTCCATTATGATCAATTCGATTTAACGTCCAACGCCCTACGTCGAAAATCAAACAGTGCTCGATAAAAAAGCGCTGCGGCTTAAAACCGCCATTGTGTGATTGAATATACGGTTTTGCATTTGTTTCATTTGAACGTTTTTATAACGGCCGCTAAAAAAACGCTCGTCTGAACTACCTCTAATATATGCACCAGGAACAACCCAGAACAGAGATCAAGTCCTCTCTACTCCTATCTCCGACTTGTGGAACTAAAACCCAGAAAATGACTGAAGCTCCTATTTGGCTTTCGTAGGTGGTGAAAGACTACGTGCTAGTATCATTCCTGAGTAACGTGGTGGCATACGTGCCTCGTCAGCAGGCGACTCGGACACCTGACGTCACCCTGACAGAAACCTTCCATCAAGGACAGGTCGTGACGTGTACAATTCTCCAGGTTGATGCCCAGAAGAAGAGAATGCTGGGGAGTCTGACTATAGCTCCTTTCTGGCCTGCGGTGAGTTAAGTTTTAGAAGATCTTGTTAATATCGTAGGTAAAGCCTTCCGTTCGGGATAGGTGGTGACGCGTATACTACGTGCCCATGAGGAAAGGGGAAAAATTCAACAGCGGATTTCTGACCAAATTTGAAGTTAAAAATGTCATATGAAGTTTTCTGGATTCAGTCTATTTTAAGAGAAAATTAGATTTTTTCTTAAAACCGTTTTAAACCGTTACGCTATGATAAACGTATTTTAGGAAACGATTTTGTCACCATGCTGTCTTAGTCTTGTCTTTGACAGACATCAAATGAACAAAAAATCTTTAATTATTTAGCATATGTAAAAAAAAAGTTTAAAGTGCATTTTTGCGATAGTTTCATTAAAAAAAAATATTTTTTTTTGCAGATTTGACCAAAACTCATTTAACATTTATTGCTTCTTTTAGTCTCAGCAATGTGCTGTTAGAATTTTTCCCTTTCCTTCATTGGCACCTTGTAATTCTCTAGTTGAATGTCCAGAATAAGAGGACGCATTTCGTAGAAGCCTGACGATAGCGCTTTTCTGGCCTGCGGTGAGTTGAGTTTAGAATTTCCCGGTAATTCCGCAGGGGAAGCCTTCCATCCGAGATGGCTGGTGATTTGTACAGTTCTGCAGGCGGATGGCCAGAAAAAAAGGATGTTGGGAAGCCTTAAATGTGACTGTAACTCGAATAAGATTCTGGGCAGCTTGACTATAGCACCTATCTGATCTGCGATAGGCTTTGTGTGGAAATTTGTCTTGATATGTTGTATTGTAAGTTGTAAATATAATACTCTCCGACCTAGATTGTGTAACCCGAGTTTCATTATATAATTAAAATCTGTAATGTCCGCTTATCACAAATACAAAGTATATGACTTTTCAGAAACATAGTAATGAATATCGTGCTGACGATGAAGTGCCTCACAAAAATAGAAACACCAGTGAATCGGATGAAACAGACACAAAAAAGAAGAAAAAAGATAAGAAGAATAAAACCAAAGACGTTTCAGAAGACAGTAATGCGATAGACACGGATACGAATAGGAAACAGAAAGAGAAAACTCTGGTATTCCCTGATGAAGTACAACTGTCTTCGTACGAGCAGGCTGAAGTTGGGAAGGCATACACTGGAGTCATCAAGGTTAGTCATACATAAGTTTTTTAGTAGCGCATTTAATGTCCCACTGCTGGCCAAATGCCTCCCCTCTCTTCCTCCAATCGTCCCCAATTGACAACATTTCATATTTTTTAGTTTTTATTGTCTGTTTTGAAAGAACTCAAAACAGACAATAAAAACTAAAAAACTTTTATCCGTGCGGTGACGGAGTAAGAATACAAAAATCACCGCCCCTCTCTTCCCGTGGGTGTCGTAGGAGTCGACTAAGGGAAATACTGAGTATCCAGCTTCTCAGCCGGTGGTAGGGTATTTTTACTAGTACCCGCCTGGTTGGCTACCACCGTACATTCGGTGTAAACGCCCGTGAAATGACTTACCTTCGTGTTTCGGGGTCAGCCGGTGTATTTACCAGCATCTAGCGGGCCAGCAAGGCGGTGGCAACTAACAGGTTACTGATTGTCTCCTGTTCGTTGCCGCCGCGATTTGGGCTCTACTTTTCACTTACGATTAGGTGGAGTGGAGCCACTTTGTTGTGCCAACGTTATTTTTTTACTGGGTCGGCAACGCGCATGTGACACCCTGAGGTTGCAGGCGCCCATAGGCTACGGTGACTGCTTTCCATCAGGCGGGCCGTATGCTTGTTTGCCACCGACGTGGTATATATAAAAAAAAAAAAAAAAACTCAATATTAAAAAATACACGGAATTTTTTATTTTTCAAAATAATTGCTATTTTAGTGCAAAGAAAGAGCGTAAGTTACAAACGGCAAGAATCAGCTAAATGGCGTCCTAAGTGATATTTCATACACATAAGAAAACGACGAAAAACGGTAACAAGTGTCAAATGTCACTGCCAAACACAAGTGACATTCCAAAAACAAGATTTTTTTGGTTATAGTGGCAGCTCTGAATCAGCTATGTGACGTCACTTCCCCTTTAAACTATTTTTAAGATTCTTAACAAAAATATGTGGAAAAAAATTATTTTAAAATACTCGTATGTCTTTGTGATCTACATGCGTATATCTCGAAATGGTTTTCGATTTAGGGACATCGAAAATTTTGAAACGTTGTCAATTCCCCATTTGCCGTCATATGCGTCCGTGTCGTCCCGCCATCTTTTCTTTTTTATTATCTGGGTACTCCTTTTCAGCCAGTCTTCTATTATCCACAGTAATATGTAATATGCTATGCAATGTACCCTACTGTAATATTTTAAACAAAAAAAAACAGTTTTCAAGACTTACTTTAAGTATATAACATATTGTAATTCAAGAAGTATATTAGCAAAATTTCATATATCGAGTGTTTTAAAAATTGATAACGTGAAATCCTGTCCTAATATTCTCCGTTTTTATCTCAAAAAGGAATTAGTACATTACGATACAAGTGCGTAATGAGTGGAGATAAATTAAAACACGATAGAATTGAGTATCCTTTTTAGTGTATCGTACGACATTTTTCAGTAAAAATAATCTTCCAAAGTTTTCGACCTATAAAATGAATCACTACTCACACTAGCGCGTAAAAAAGCATCTGTACTGAAAAGGTACTTTAAAAAGGAATAAAGTACAATCCTGTCCTAGTATTCTCCATTATCATTTCAATAACAAAAACTATCCAAGGAAAATACCTAAACTTCTACATTTGTCCGCAGGTAGTAAAAGACTACGTGTTAGTATCATTCTTGAGTGACGTGGTGGCATACGTCCCCCGAACACAGGCGTCTCGCACTCCATTGACCAGCCTGACCGAAGCCTTCCATTCAGGACAAGTCGTGACGTGTACCATTCTCCAGGTCAATGCCCAGGAGAAGAGAATGCTGGGGAGTCTGACTATAGCTCCTTTCTGGCCTGCGGTGAGTTGACTTTAGAATTTCTCGGTAATAGGAATGATGACTGTACTTAAAATAAATTTTATCTACATCCATATCATCACGATCTATGCATCATAAGTTGTCTACAATATGTTTAGCGGCGGTAAGCAAATAGTCTACTTTAAAAAATCTGTATCTGTGGGTGTATCATAATTTTTAACTTTACGATATCGGCAACCGATATCTTAATCACAATTCAATTTCGAATATTCTGTTAAAAAGAAAAATCAAACTTTAATTTCGATTATCGAATTAATCGATTTGTAATTTCATTCACATTAAAATTCATATTCTATACATTCTTCTAAATTTCGAATATTGAGAATCGATATCGACTCAAGACCTTACCTTGTTTATGAATTAAAAAAAACTAATGTCAGTTATTTGTTTTGTTTTAATTGTTCCAAACATCCAACTTTTTTGAACTGTTGACTTGAAAGTTAAATATTATCGAGTTCGTTGTGATATATTTACACTGAAAAATGAGTTGTGACGACGAAGACAGTGATGTTGAAATGTGTGAAACACCACCAGAAATACGGGACGCCGCTACAACCGCGACCAATAATTTGTTGCCACAAAAATAAACATATTGTAGAAAACTTATTATATGCATGTAGATAAAGTTATGTATGCAACTGTTCATAATTAGGCATTATGAACCAGTCACATAAAATACTAATTTAACATTATGCACGATATAATACACGAAGAAATTATTACTAAGATGTAGATTGCAATATTTTTTGTACAGAACTTCTATTTAATAAATTGAAAAGAACTTAAAAGAGTAGGTCATTTGGCAGTACTCAAACGTGACGTCACTTTTGAGTATTTCATATAAAATCCCATAGTAGTGATCGTTTTAACTGTTCGAAAAAAGAAGCTGATTTGACTTGCCAGTCATCATGCCTATTACCCCCTTATTCATAAACGTCTGCTAACGTAGCAAGCCGCTAAGAATTGTGGTCCCTTTTGGTCTTATCAATATGTCCATAAGAGCGAAAGGGACAAACAATACTTAGCAGCTTTTTAAGTTATAAGACGTTTATGAATAAGGGGGTTAAATTCTACTAGGCCAAACCCTTTCACAAATTAAAATTATATTTCTTTTTCAGAAACATAGTAATGAACATCGCGAAACACGAACATCAGAAACAGCCACCAGTGAATCCGATGACACAGAAACAAAAAAGAAAAAAGATAAAAAGAACAAGAAAGTCAAAGAAGTATCAGAAGAAAGCGACGCTATAGAGACAGACATACATGAAGATAGTGATCAAGTACTAACACCACAAGACCTAGCACTTATAGACCTCTCAGACTGTAAAAAAGCTAAACAATGGAAGAAAAGAGTAATATCCTTACATAAATCAATCAAATGTAGATTGTCTAGAATAAAAAGAATAGATAATAAAATAAAGAACATAGAAGAACAAGGTTTGTCTCCAGAAAACAAGAAATTCCACACCGCTATGCATCAAGAGAAGTTAGTTATTGAGGAAAGGATAAGTAAATTAATGGAAGCTATGAAAACGGCACAAGAGAAATTAAAAGAGTTTAACGAAGAAGAATATAATCCTAATGAAAAACAGAAACAGAAGAGATTAAAAGCTTTAAAAAATGATGACTCTGATTCTGAAGAAGAAATCACAGAGAAAAAAAGTAAGAAGAAAAATAAACTAATAGAGAAATCCGAAGATCCAACTGGAGATGCAAAAGAAAATAGTAAGAAGAGAAAAAAAGAGAAGAACAAGAAAGTGGACAAGATCCAGGAGATCCCAGTGGTGGAGAGCTTAGTGCCGGCTCTGAAACTACCGAGTGCTAAGGACTTCTGGTCGGAGACTTCGGCCGCCAATGACAAAGCAGAGGAATCGTCTAGCAGCAGTGACGATGAGGTTCGTTTCTCTAGTAATTCTTAGATCTAAGAAGATTTTAACCCTAAACTTGGCAGAATTTTCAAAAACGCCGCTGTGTAGAGCAAAAAATTCTGTGTTAAAAAAAATACAAAAAGTGGGTCAAAGACCATGTATCTTTAAAGATACATTGCCAAGTTAAGGGTTCGACGTTTATAACCCGGGCGGTTGTGGTAAAACACGTTATTTGACCAGTTACAGCAAATAGGACATTACCTGTTAGTATTTGGTTCAAGTAGATATTGATTAAATGCGTTTATTTTAGATCTTTGCAAGAAAGATGGATGGAAGTTTAACTTTGCCTTAAGATGAAGAATGTATTTATTTTTTCTTACCGCATTTATTAATCACATACTTGTACTCGATCGGCTGAACGATCGACCGACCGAGTTTAATACTGAGTGGCCGAGCGGTACAGACATCAGACGCGAAAGCTGAGTACATACGTGGCTTTAATTATCACCTCGGACGTTGAAGATCTTGGTCTTTTTTCTTTGGTATATGACATCTAATATTTATAATCAAATATAACTTGCTATGGGAAGGAACTGGCTCTCAGGACACAGGGAAACCTAATTTGAGAGCCAGGGCTACCAACCAACTATGATGTATTGATGAACTTGCAAATAAAGATAAAGATTATAATCCAAATCCAATCACCAGGAAGCCGAACAGCCCAAAAAGAAGCGGAAGAAGCTAACGGCCGCCGAAAAGGTCGCCAAGGCTCGAGCTGAAGAGGAACGGCTCCGAGAACTGGAGCGAAGAGTTGCCGACAGCTCTTCCCAGCCACGCAGCTGCGAGCAGTTCGAGCGCGCTCTCCTAGCTGCCCCGCACGCTAGCCAGCTGTGGATCGCGTACATGGCCTTCCATCTGCAGGTGAGACAGAAGAGTTGCCGGCAGCTCTTCCCAGCCACGCAGCTGCGAGCAGTTCGAGCGCGCTCTCCTAGCTGCCCCGCACGCTAGCCAGCTGTGGATCGCGTACATGGCCTTCCATCTGCAGGTGAGACAGAAGAGTTGCCGGCAACTCTTCCCAGCCACGCAGCTGCGAGCAGTTCGAGCGCGCTCTCCTTAATTGTTCTCTTAGAATAGGTATTTTATAATATGGTCATAAAATGTAAATACAATAAAGCTTTTTTCTTCTCACTCGTACTCCTAGGTCACTCTTAAAATAGGCATGATGACTGGCAAGTCAAATCAACATCTTTTTTCGATCTGTCAAAACGATCACCACTATGGAATTTTATATGAAATATTCAAAAGTGACGTCACGTTTGAGTACTGTCAAATGACCTACTCTTTTAAGTTCTTTTCAAATAGAGAAGAAGTTCTGTGCAAAAATTACTGCAATCTACATCTTAGTAATAATTTCTTCGTGTATTATGTCGTGCATAATGTTAAATAATTTATTTTAACTACAGTCGTCATCCCTATTATAGTTATTTAAATACCACTTTTGACAATTTTCTGACAGTCATATGCTTCCACTAATCATGTTAATGCGTGTGTGATTTCTTCTAGCATACTATGCAACTTTTGTCTCCTGTTTGATGGGACAAAATAACAACAAGAAATAGTTATAAATATTAGATGTCATATACCAAAGAAAAACGACCAAGATCACCTAACGTCCGAGGTGGGGATGGAGGTGAGGAGGTGCAGGCATGTATTGCTTGCCCTTAGAGAATGGTCAAAGGCGCCTAGCCTTGTAAGGGATTGCATATACCCGAGAAATTTGACCGGTGGTTGCTAAGACCGATTGGCCGAGGGGTGCAGGCATCAGCCGCGAAAGCTGAGCACGTGGGTTCGTTCCCCACCTCGGACGTTAGGTGATCTTGGTCGTTTTTCTTTACTACATATATGACATCTAATATTTATAATTTATATAGTATTAAGTAGTGTGACTACTGGGGAAATATAAAAAGTACAAATCAAAATATTTAGTTAATAAATAATTTGATTTGTGTTTTCACAATACGTTCAAAAAATAGTTGTTACACCTTCGATTTGTTATACGACAGGCGACGGAGATCGACAAGGCGCGAGCAGTGGGCCGCAAAGCTCTCAACACCATCTCGTTCCGCGAGGAGGGCGACAAGCTTAACGTGTGGCTCGCGCTGCTCAACCTCGAGCACCGGTTCGGGACCAAGGTCAGTACCAACCAAACGGGACGCATACTCTCTGCTGAACAACCAAAAAAAGATGAGAGCAATCGAGGAATGGAACTCCGTTAAAGGAAACGCTCACTCGAAAGCTCTTCTCCAGGGGTTCAACAACAAAAGCACTAAAGAGCTACTTGGGCTCAAAAGACAAAAAGTTTGTGCAGTAGTCAGAACTCTAACTGGACACTGCAAGTTGAAAAACATATGTTTCTAATGGGTAAGAAACAAGAACCGACATGCAGGTTCTGCCAGGAATCAGAGGAAACTGCTATGCACATCCTCTGCTCCTGCGGACCACTAATGTACGAAAGAAGTATTCACCTAGGTAGGCAGGTACTTCAACCTCACGAGGTACAGAATATTACAGCCCAAAGAATCTGGAACTTCCTAAACTCAACGGGTATTAGTAATGAACTATAATTTTCTAGCCCTTATCTACAATAAGGTCAGTACCAACTAAGAACAACATACAAGACATAGCTTTCCTGCTAACTCGACTCTCCAGCAACTTTTATAATTTGTGTCATATAAGTTACATGGGTGAATCAGTTTTTTTCTTGTTTGAGTCTGCACACTGCAGTCATGCTGTTTTTTTGCAAAATTATACTATTTATACTATGCAAACATGCATGTTTCTGGTGATAATAAGCACATAGGGTAAGTACAAACTTGGACTACATTATACATTATATTTGCATAATTTAAGTAGCATATTTTTGTCATAAAACCAGCGTTATTCAAGAGACCGTAACCCTAGCAATAACAGACAAAAATAATTTTATTCACCGACGTATATAACCGTTAAATCCTTAAATGAGGAGGGCATACCATTTAATCGAATTTTATACGATTTTGTAATAGAACAGGTACAACTTTTTGGATTTCAAGTTAATTAAATACCATTGCCTGCTTTTCTTTCATGAATATATCTTATAGAGTATATACATTCTAGGAGGAGCAACAACATAGCACTAAATTATATTTACATCCTTTTTACAGTCGCTATTACTATTTAGAAATTGTAGGGTATTTACTCACTGATAATATAAATCAAATATTAGTATTTGATTTATTTATTATTTGCTTCCTGGCTGAATGTCAACTTACTCACGCTTAACGTTGATAAGACAAACTATGTTGCTTTTTCTAAGACCATGCATTCTTCTCCACCAATGGACCGAATTATAAAATTTCACACGTGTGGTATAACACCCCCTCTTCATGGATTAGGCCATTCCTGCGCTTGTGAAGTGATTGCAAGATGCGAGTATGTAAAGTATCTGGGTATTCTATTTGATCAGAATCTCACCTTTAAGCAACACACTACGATGCTCTCCGCAAGAGTAAGGAAACTAATTTATGTCATGAAAAAGCTTAGGGATTGTTCCACTCGTGATGTTCTACGCCTTGTGTATCATGCATTATGCCAGTCTGTGATGCAGTATGGGATCGCTGTCTGGGGTGGCACAGCGAAAAGTCATCTAATCACACTTGAGCGCGCCCAGAGAGCAGTTATTAAGGTCATGCTCAATAAGCGCTTTCGATTTTCTACGAATGAGCTGTATTCAGAGGCTAAGTTATTGAGGGTGAGACAGCTTTTTATTGTAAAAGCAGTCACTCGTACACACCGGTCCATATTGCGTTCTGCTATGTATGAGGATTAAGTACAAAAAAGAACATTTAAGGCTCCTTTACCATCTATTAGATCTGCACTAGCCAGGAGGTCTCCAGTATTTGCACACGCCTACACCTACAACAGTATTTGCAAGGTCTTCGATATCAAAGATCTAACAGCTTCAAATTTGAAAAATAAGATAACGAAATGGCTTTACACTCTATCGTATGCTGATACTGAAAATTTGGTTACCCAGGCTTGATAAAGGTACAATAAATAAAGTATATCCCCCCCCCCCTCTTCTTTCATCTACATATACACACACATACACACACACACACATACACGACACACATATACACACCTTTATACGAACAAAATTAGTAATTAGATTATGTAATTAGATTCAATTAGATTATTTTGATGAGATCATAGTTAGTATTATTCAATTAAGTTAGTATTATTTTCATTAAACGCTAAGATTCTGCTTTTTTAAATTTCAAATTGCAAATGTCAATCGCTCTCGCAGATTTCCAAGATACAGGCTCAGCCTAGTTTGGAGTCTGATAGAACTGTATTATTATTATTTATAACTGGCATTGAAAATAAACGTTTATTATTATTATTATTATTTACACCATGACTAATAACATTCCGCTTCTTACAGGAATCCCAACAAAAAACACTAGAAGAAGCTCTCCAAATGAACGACACCTTCAAAGTGCACTTGAAACTGCTGGACATCTACGTGGACACCTCAAAACAGCAAGAACTGTCCTCACTCGTCGACCTCATGCTACGAAAATACAAGCGGGATCCGACCAATTATATACAGTGTGGGGCGGCCTGCTTCAAACTTGGGCTTGTGGATAAAGCGAGGCATGTCATGCAGAAAGCTGTTAGCGTGTTGGAAAAGAAAGAACGTAAGTGCATAGAGTTTAATCTGATCATAGTTAAGCAGAAAACGACCAACTTCCATATTTTGTCAAGAAAGCGACCAAACTCAATATGTCAAAGCTTCAGTCAGATTGATAAAAAATTGAAGTTGGTCGATCTCTGCATAACTATGGTCCTTTACCTTAATAGGTGTAGTGCCAAATACAACAGGGTGTGGCAGCCTGTTTCAAACAGTGAGCGTGTTGGAGAAGAAAGAACGTAAGTGCAAATTGATTCTCAAGTTAATAGGAGTAGGGCCAAATACAAGCGGGATCCAAGAAATTACATACAGTGTGGGGCGTCCTGCTTCAAACTTGGGCTTGTGGATATATGACATATGTATCATGTAGAAAGCGGTTAGCGTGTTGGAGAAGAAAGGACGTATGTGCAAATTGATTCTCAAGTTAATAGGAGTAGGGTAGGGCCAAATACAAGCGGAATCCAAGAAATTATATACAGTGTGGGGCGGCCTGCTTCAAACTTGGGTTTGTGGATATAGCGAGGCATGTTACGCAGAAAGCGTTTAGCGTATTGGATACATATTGTAACAATACAGCACAAGTGTAGAGCCTAATATATTTAACCAGGATACAAGACTAATGCCTTATAACGAAAGGAAAAATTAATTAAGTACGTCGAAAGTTTGCATAAATACATTGATTTATTGTGTTAGTAAATTAAAATCTTGCCAATCCGTTTGCCCATCGTGCGTTACCTGCTTAATGTGACCATACGCAGGGTTAATAAATAACAGAGGCCTACATTCAGCAGTGATATACTACTACATATATTATACTGATATAGGCTTGGCCGTGTGGTGACGGCAGTAAGAATATATCTCCTGCGGGTGTCGTAAGAGTCGACTAAGGGATTGAAGTGTCACTGACCATTATTTGATAAAAGATTGATGATGGGCAGCATCGTCATCATAGTGGACACATTACGGCGATCGCCAATCTGCTTGCCCAGCGTGGCGATTATGGGCATTTACCTCCTAATGCGTCCATACGCATAATTAAAAGAAGAGGCCTACGTCCAGCAGTGGACTATCACAGGCTGATGATGTATGATATAGGCTGATGATGCGTGTCATGTATACAATCTACTATTATTACTAATATTCAACGTTGTTCGCAGACGTGACGGTCCTAGTACAATTCGCGTTGCTCGAGCGCTCGCACGGCGAACGCGAGCGAGCGGAGGCCCTGTTCGAACAGGTGCTCGCCGTCTACCCGCAGCGGCTCGACGTGTGCAGCGCGTACGTCGACATGCTCGCCAAGGATAAGGACATCGACGCTGTCAGGTGGGTGGACTGATAAACTAGGTTGGCAATCCTAATCTGTAGGTCTACCCCGAAATTCGCAAATTTCGTGCATTTATCTCTATCACTACAAAGAAGGCGTCATAGGAGTAACAGAGAGAAATTTACGATTTCCGGAAATCACGCTAGGTCCGCTATGTGACTGTATTTAGACTAACTATACTTTTTTGAGATGACATTTAGGAACACTTGCAGCTAAAAAAAAAAGAATATAATTGGTAGATTAGAATCCAATTTTAAAAAGTATCCTGATCTTACAAATCTTAAGTAGTTTATAGTTGCAAGTTATTGCCGCAACTTTTAAATACGACTATTGTTAAGAGTGAGAGGCGAATGCTACTCAGTCTTGGATATAACTTTGATCTCAAAACTTGCGGGTAAAATACGGGTAAATATGTCCGGTTGACGAGTATTGTTAAAGATCCACTCACTTCTGATCGCTGGTATTATCAAACCGCGATTAGAATGTTGACACAACAGTGTATAAGTCAATCTAGGATATATTCATAGGTTAAATGCAAAGCCTTACAGACAATAAATTAATTAATCGCTCACTACATCTATAAACAACTCTTTTCTTGGTAAATGTTGTATTATTTGTTGCGTCAACAGTACTTTCAAATCCCCTTCTGTAGGCTTAGCACATGATTGATGCGACAATATGTATGTCGCCGCGAGATAGACTATCTGCGTATCCGTCCCTCTTTTATTAGTATAGCTAGTAAAAGACAGGAAATCTATCTCGCAGCGACATACTGTCGCACTAATCATGTGCTAAGCGTGCTGATTCCGGTTTGATAATATTTATTGTTCAATATTGTTGTGATTAAGCATTATGTTGGGTTCTAAAGGTGAAAGTTTTTTTTAAGCACCCAATAGTTTTAGACCTTATTCAATGCAAACAAATGATGAATTCCTCTATAAAATATATAATATGTCGTCAAGGCATAATCCTATTGGAATAGCGAAATAAAAGTTGTTGTGTTGCTCTGAAAGAGATATCTTTTATTTAGCGCAATGTTGCGTAAATGTACATCTTTTATAATAAAACACATATTTAACGTAAATAAACTCACCTGAAAGAGAAACAACAATTGAAGCTATTATTCACTAATTCCTTTATATTTTATTATTACACGAATATTTTATTATTTTATGACATTACGTAAACATATCTTTCAAATTAGATTGTCAAGTGCAAGACATACCATAGAGAACCGAATGAAGGTTATAAACCTCATTTACATCTCCCCCCCTAAGAAAATATATACAAAGTATTTATTTTACTAAACCTAAGATCTATGTACATTACTCATTTTCATTCAGTATTGGGACAAGTTTGGTTATGTGGAAAAGGTTTGATTCAGTTTTTTTGTGTCCAGTATCTATTTTATAAATTGAATTTGATAACCTTTCTATCACTTTGTATGGGCCGATTCTTAACTCATCTAATTTTCTTCTATTTAATCTATTTCCATTCTCAACATAAACTAAATCCCCTACCTTAAGCTCACAAGCTTTTCTGTTTTTATCAAATAGTTTTTTGTTGTAATTATGCGATTTAATAGTGTTTTCAAGTGCAAGTTTTCTGTCTGTCAATAAATCTGTATATGTTTTGGTTTCTTTTAATTTGTCTGGTAAAACGTCTATATTTCGTCCTTCTAACAAGTATATTGGTGCATAGCCTGTCACTGTATGTTCCGTTTCATTGTACTTTTGCGTACATTCGTGGGCGATATTAGTCCAAGCTTTAGATTTATCTTTCTTTTCGTTAAGTTTACATCTAATTTTATTTACTAGTGTTTGATTTAACCTCTCATTAAGGCCGTTTGAAAAAGGGGCATTAACTGCAGTAAAAATAATAGGTATACTTTGTTTTTCCAAAAATGATTTAAACTCTTTTGAATTAATACCCGGATATTGATCAGATAAAATTAATCCAATTTTATTTGCTTGAGACACTTTTTGTACGAGTTTTATGAAATCATTGGCACTTTGTGTTTTAGATGTTATTATAAAAGCAAATCTTGTGAAATGGTCTACTAATAAGTGTAAATATGTTTTTGTGGAGCGTGTGCCACCAAATCCGCCAACAGTATCAATGGACATTATTTCAAATGGGTAAGAAGCGGGCCCTAAATGGGACATTAATCCATATTTAAAATTCGCCCTGGATTTATTTTTAATACAGACTTCGCAGGTATCACAAAACTTTTTAATATTTTTTGATAAGTTATTTGCTATATAAAAAGGTTTAATTTTCTTTTCTAGTTGTTGTATTCCTATATGGCAATAATAATAATGTATATTTCTTATCAATTTCTTGGAAAAATCTTCAGTTAATAATATTTTATCTTTTTTACCATTTCTCTTGTAATATATATTATCTTTTAATGTACATTTTATTTTATTTTCTTTTATATCATTATTTTTTTCTTGGTCATCTTTTATCTCGTCCATATTTATAAAGTTCACAGTTCTTAAAATATCGTCTTGATTGTCGTTTGGTTCTAGAACAGGATTTCTGCTCAAACAATCTGCTTCTATATTGTATTTACCCGGAGAGTATATTACCTCAAAATTAAACTGAGATAAGTAATACGTCAGGTCTCCTAATTCTTCATCCGTTCTGGCTTTTATGTTCATTTTTTCTAGGGGCTTATGGTCTGAAAAAACCGTAAACTTTTTCCCAATAAGCCAATGCTGCCAGTATTTTACAGCTTCTTTTATCGCTATGCATTCCAAATAGATAGCTTTTTTCTTCTTTTGAGAGTCATTCAATTTCCTTGAAAAATATGCGCAAGGTTTTTCTTCTCCATTGTCTTGCGGTTGTTTTAAAATAGCGCCTATTCCCTGTATCGATGCATCGGTATAAATATGTATTGGTAAATCAGGATCAAAAATGGCTAAAATAGGTTTTTTACATAATAGTTTTTTTATTATATCAAAAGATTCTTGACATTTTTCGGACCAAATGAATTGTTGTCCTTTTCTTAATAAGTTATGTAAAGGGTCTAATATGATCGAAATGTTTGGTACATATTTTCCGTAAAAGTTTATTTTTCCCAAAAATTGACGTACATTTTTTTGTGTTTTTGGTACTGGAAAATCCTTTATAGCAATTAAATTGTCATTGATTGGAGATATCGTATTATTTTGTATCATGTGTCCTAGATATTTAACCGAATCTTGAGCGAAGTTACATTTCGAAAATTTTAGTCTGAATCCCTCTTTAGATATTGCTTCCAACAACAAAGACAGGTGTTTTATATGATCTTCAAATGTTTCTGAGAATATTAAAATATCGTCTATGTAATTAACCGTGAAGCCTGCAAGGCCATGTTTTCTTATAATGCTGCTCAATACTCTCTGAAAGATCGCCGGTGACGTCTTCAATCCGAATGGGAGACAAGTCCACTGATAGTGCCCTTCTTGAGTTACAAACGCTGTTATTTTCCTATCTTCCACTTTCATTGGGATTGACCAGAAGGCTGAGTTTATATCTAATGTCGAGAAGAATTTACATTTCCTAGTTTTGATCATTAAATCCTCTATTAGTGGGAAAGGTTGAGATTGTGGAACTACGATTTTATTTAGATCACGAAAATCAATACATAGCCTTGATTTTCTTCCATCTTCCTTTTTATAGGCTAATGTTACCGGAGCAGCGAAAGGACTATAAGACTCCTCGATTAAGTTTTTCTCCAGTAACTGCGCTACTTGTTGTTCAATTTCTTTTTTATCTTCAATAGTACATCTGTATGGTCTCTTGCTACAATATTTATCTACTTGTAGATCAATATGCGCCTCGTAATCTTTTACAGTGCCTATATCAAATTTATCTTTAGCAAAAAGTGAATTATGTTTATTAATTAGTTCATTTATTTCAGACTGCTGCTTAGATGTCAAATGATTTACTGAAACGTCGAAGGTTGTGACATCTATATGTTCGTTAAAATTTATTGAAATATTATTTGCAGTCTCATTTTTTTCATTTAAATCATTTTCATTTGAGAGTAAAGCATTTTTTTCTTCTGTCGCAATACACGGAAGACAGTAAGATATTTTTGTATCGTCTGGATTAATTATATTATCACAAAGTTTTTTTCTCACTATTTGAGTATTTTGTGAGATCTTTAGGTTGTCGTCTTGAATTAAATGGAACATTTTTATGCAATCAAGTCCAATTAAAAAATCATATTCAAAATTCTCTTCATCAATCACAAAAACATCAAGATTATGTTCTAAGTCCATAATCTTCAACTTAAGAGTTACCAATCCTATAGGTTTTCTAACGCCACCAATCGTTTTAAAGTTTGCATTTTTAATAGGGCTACAAAGTGACTTATTTTTAAAAGATAATAATTTCGAATTTATTAAAGTCACATTTGACCCCGAATCGTAAACTCCAGATATTTCCAAAGTATTATTTATCAATAGTTTAGTTTTGATTAATGGCGTTATTATTAGTTTTTTGGATCTACCTCATTTAATTCCGTCTCCAACACAGAATTGTTAACATGTCGTATCAAATCACGTTTTTGTTCATCGTTATTTTTGTTTTTAAACCAGCACAATGATTCAGGATGATATCGATTCCCTTTATTTGCCTTCTCACAAATGCTACATGGGTAATAGTCTTTCCCTTTTCTTTCTTTTGTTTTATTTTCAAAAACCAAAGTATTTTTTCCCGAGTTCTTTTTACCTACTAAATGTTCTAAGCCTCTTAGCTGATTAAACAGATCTTCAGTTTCTTTTAGATCTTCTCTATCTACCCTATCTGCAACAAAATTTGGCAATCCTATAGCGATGAGGTCTATAAGCGTACGTTTATCCATTTTCTTGTTTATCTCCAACAAAAGTCTTTCTTTTTTTATCGCGTATTCAAGTAATGATCCCTGTATAAATTTAAAAAACATTGCATACCTGATTGGGGACCAACCCTTCTCCGCATATGTTTCACAAAACTTACTTTTCCATGTCAGCCAATCTGAGTCTAACGTATGTTTTATTAGCATTGAACTATACCAGTCAACACAAGAGTCCTCTAAAAACAACCTAAGAGCTTCAATCTTCTGTGTATCTTCATATATTCCTATACGGCTACATTCAGTCTCAAAAATATCAAGCCATTGGCATGCATTCGTTGTTTTCTTAGTAAATTTTCCTAATACCATTTTTTCAGTTAATTTCTTTATATTTTGATGACTCGTAGTATTATCCTTCTTCCTTTCAGAAAAACTTTCTAAAATTCTTGTCAATGTTTCCTCCGAAATTCCTGCAGCCGACACATGCGCCCCGGTTTCGGGGGTACTTTCTTCTAGTAAATATCCTTTAAACTGCATATTGCCGTCTTCGTCCATATAAATGTTTCTGATGTCTGATGTCATGGTAATCCACACATGTCGCTTGTCATGCCTTTTATGAAGTGTATTTTTGACTTTCTCGTAAGCTGGTGTTTTCAAAATCACCTCATGGAGTCGCACCGGTTGCATCTTTTCCGGTATCAAGTAAACATGTTGGTTTGTATCCGTAATTGACGCAATACAACATACATTTGTTTTGGGATCGTCGAACGATTTCACAACAAATTCGAATCTGAGCTTTTCCATTTTTTGGTAAATAGCTAAATAATTGTTGTTTTATAATATGTCGTCAAGGCATAATCCTATTGGAATAGCGAAATAAAAGTTGTTGTGTTGCTCTGAAAGAGATATCTTTTATTTAGCGCAATGTTGCGTAAATGTACATTTTTTATAATAAAACACATATTTAACGTAAATAAACTCACCTGAAAGAGAAACAACAATTGAAGCTATTATTCACTAATTCCTTTATATTTTATTATTACACGAATATTTTATTATTTTATGACATTACGTAAACATATCTTTCAAATTAGATTGTCAAGTGCAAGACATACCATAGAGAACCGAATGAAGGTTATAAACCTCATTTACAAATATATAATTCCACAGGCAAGTAATGGAGCGGATGACGTCACAGAAGCTCCCGGCGCGCAAGATGAAGACACTATTCACGAAGTGGGCGGAGCTCGAAGAACGTGTCGGCGACCGCGACCGAGCGGAACTAGTGCGGGACCGAGCTGTGGCATTCATGCAGACTGCCAAGTTCTAGCTGGCAACACTGTCATATAAATATCGAAACCTACTGTAGGACTAGTTGGGTCAAACACAAACCCATGTTCGGAGTCTTTCCGGTGGACAATCTAAAAGTTAAGGCCTATAAAGCTTGATTTTCTTATGAAAGCCTAATCTTCATTAAGACATCCTCCTTTTCCATTGCTTTGTATGATAAAAATCATTACTACCTGTCCACAGGCTGTTAACTATCGAACACAGGAAAGAAAAAGTGCGTGTTCAGCTGAACTGTAGAGCCCCTCTTTCCTGTGGCCAATAGTAAGCAACTGGTAGGAGTGTAGTCGTGATTTTTATCATACAATTCAAAAGGAAAGGAGTGCATTTAAATGACAATTAGAGTTTAATAAGGAAATTAACTCTCATAGCCCTTAACTTTTAAAATGTCCACTGGAAAGACTCGTAACATGATTTTAAGTTTGACCCAGTTTGTCCATGGTCACGAAATAAAATGTTAATGTTATACTCCGTTAATTTCAGTGAAAAATATGGTGGTTTTGTATATTTATCTTGTTGTATAACTCTAAATATGTTATATGAAGTAGTTGATAGCGATTGAGTAACTAGTACCATTGTGACTGTAATTAATATGTCAAATAAATTAAAATTCTGTATGTTCAATTTTTATATGGAGTTTTATTTAAACAGGTATAAAACATGAAATCGTAAAAACTACTACAAATACTTGAACATGTATGTTTTGGTAGTTTTTATGTTACTGGTATTGTTATTATTCCACGCTCGTTCGCAAGTTGGCATCGGTGGGGGAGGCGGCGCGGCTTCAGCCAGCGCGCGACTCGGTTCTGGCACTTTCTCAATCTTATTACTACTAAGGGTACGTCTATTATTGGCTGGCAAACTAACACCGTAAATGGACACAGGAGCACAAATCTCATAATCCAATGTGGCGTAGAATTTCTCCTGCCCCTTCGTCGATAGATGCGCCATTTTCAATTTAAGTACATTCTTACAATAATCTTCAACGTATCTCATCAAATATGTACCCAATCTCTTGCCGCGCATAGCTTTACTTATTACTACTGTTTCTATAAAACAACTTTCGGGAATACTTGGTATAGATGTCAATTTGCAGTGGCCTAATACTTTTCTGTCCTTTACTAATATAAAGTTGGTGGGTAAGCAATCACAGGAAGCTTGTAGCGTCATCATTCTGGCAGTTTCGCTTCTTGGCCATTCATCGTTGATCAAGTCGCAGGTAGCTTTCAAGAATTCTGGATGATTATGGATAAGCAGCACTTCCAGTGAATCAGGTTCCATTTCTTAAATTTTATACCTGGCAATTAAATATTAGAAATTAGAAAACTAATATGGTATTACTATTATCAACTGTCACTGTCAGTGTCAAAATTGACAAAAGAGTCTAAATGAAAGCGAAATCTTTGTGGATTTGCATATTTTTATCTAAATTAAAAGCGTAAACATTACAGTTTTTGGATACTCACCTAGAGGAAAGCATTAGGCACCATTGCAATTACATTTTAACTGAAGAGAAGAGGTTAGTGTATTTATAAAAAATAAAAATTGGTGCGCGACTTATCTCGCACGCGTTGAAGACAGAACTAACCAACTAACCTATTTTTATCTGTCACACGCATGCCACCGTTCTTGTCCGTTTAACTCTTGCCGTAATGTTGCGATTGTTGCGCATTGGGGTTGGTTAGGTAACACGGAAGGAATGCACTCGGAAGTAAACAAAGTAACAAACTGCTGTTTACGAACTTACGAAGTATTCGGCTATTCAGGAACGAGATGAAAATCAATGCGTTATCTCTTGTTTACTGACCGAATGCTGCTCTTACATTTAATTACATTTCGTAAAACCATTATAAAATAATTATGTTATTGCGGCAAGAGTAAGTAATGTGCTCATGAACAAATTAAAGAATATAAATTAGGTCTTGTGGCAAAAATTAGCATCATCCAGACACCATATATTAAGATATACTTTTATTTCCACCACATCTTATTCTAATCCTGAACTAAATGGATTTTTTAGAAAAGATGGATGATGATGATGTGCCAGCACTGTCCGCGGAGACATTTGCAGCGCTCCAGGAGTTTTACACAGAACAGCAGAAGAGGCAGGAAATACTTGACAAGCTGCAGGCTGCAGACAAACTGAAGGAAAACATACTATTTGATGAGAATTGGGTATTCATTCATACATCAATAAGTAATATCAGTAAACTTAGTTGCAAGTAAATAAAGGTCTGTCATTACTTCTTCACTGGTTAACTTTTGAATTGAGTTTGGAATCTAAAAGTAATATAAGATTGGTATTTAGGTTATTTATTTTGGTAAATCCACCATTTTAAAGAGACTTGAATTTTATTTAGGTAGTGTAGAATTGAGATCACCTGGTTTACAATATAAAGTCTCCTAGAGTTTGTTTTGTTTTAAAATAAATCAATACAAAACAAATGCTGTTCATCTTTACTGAAGTGCTTAACAGGGATTGGAACCGGTGTTTTTGAGAAATAAAAAAAAAACATATTTTAAAATGTTTTACACTTTTACTTAAAATTGCCTGTAATTAACAACATGGATTTTTTTAATTACTCCATTAACAAAGAATTTATGTACCGAAGAAAGAAAAAGAACGAAATTAGACCCATTCTTTTGTATGAAGAAAAAACCAGTGTACAATCCCTGGTGCTTAAATAATGTGATTAGATAGCAGGAGGACCTTTAATTTAATATTATCCTGTACAATAATAAGTGTGTGAATGTATAATTGTATCAATAATGGGTAAAAAGATCAAGTTGGTACCAGAAAGTATTCTGGAAGTTAAAATGGTTGTGGAAATGTAGATACCAGGGATCGGAACCTGTTTTTTTCAAAAACCCCGAATTAGCCCAATATTTTTAAAAGTTTTATTCTCTTTATACAGTACTCAAAATGTTGTGAATTTACCAAAAACGTATTTTTAAATGAGTCCATTAACAAATAATTTATATACCGAAGAACGAAAAAGAACGGAATTCCATATATTCATATGGAGAAAAAACCGGTATCCAATCCCTGGTAGATACAGGTAACAGGTTGATATGACATACAAATAAACACTACATTTGATGAATACACTTGTGAATCTCTTGAGTATTTTTCTCTTGTGAATCAACTATCAGGACTTAAACAATTTCACTATTTTATAAATGCTCATTATTTTTAGTAGTGCAACTAGAAAATACAACCCACCATTAATGACCCAGTTTTAGGTTTCTTATCATTACTTTTATTTCCAGCAACTAAGCCAGTTCTGGTACGACGAGGCAACAGTCCAAGCTCTCGTAAAGGTGGTAGATAAGACAGTAGTGGACGGCGGCCGGGTGGCGCTGCTGTCCTGCCCCACATTATTTGTGCCGGTGAAGAGGCAGCTTGGAGACAGGGCTACAGGTTTGTAAACCATATTTGAATAATAGTACATTGTGCATCAAGGGAAGTAAGTACGGAATTACTAACGAGAGTGTTAGAAGCCCGACGCCGTAGGCGAAGAGCTTTTAATGACTCGAGTTTGTATTACGCTTACCGACAGGGATGCATACAATGTTTTTCATCACACTTGCCGAGAAAAAAAAAGTTTTAAGACAAAATATTATTTAATGACGTACTGACATTTCTATTACTCCCTAGGGAATTTCACTTTTCTATTACTCAAGCAAGCAAGTATGATGAAAAATTGATTAACTTATTTAAGGGGTGAAGATCCTGTAGTTTAAAATCATACGTGCCATATTTCAATTACTAAAGAATTTGTAATTTGGGATTGGGTATTTTTGTATGGACTAGTGGCGTAATTTTTTTTTTCAGCGGCCATCGGTTATGTTACTACTATTTTGTAGTGCTACCTTATACTAGCTTATTTACAAAATAAGTTTTGCAGTAAGTAATATCGGAGCCAAGATATGGCCCTTCAAACAATGTTATTGGACCAGTGAATATACCTAACTAAGACAGGTTTAGGAGACAGCTTAGATGACTACAGGCTTATTTAACTCGATAATACTACTAACAAAGATACAAGGATATTGCCCTTAAAGTATAATAGTTAATTTAACCGACTTAAAAAAAGAAGATATTAGGTATATGAAAATGCAACCGTATTTTTTTATGTGATTTCTATTCTGTCTGTTTAGTGAACATTAAAAATGTTTCATTAGACGGTTCACCCTCTGACTACACCATAAGGAAACACAGGTGTGATGCACACATGCAAAGTGTTTGACATATCGCAGCTTTAATAATAAACCGTCATAACTCAAAATTGACAAAAATTGAGTTAATGTACTAAAACGCAATATTTTCCATAGCTTTACCCGGTCTCTTTCTCAGACCCGTCAAAATAGCGTTAATGAGAGAGATGGCATGAGTTGCTACGTTCAAATCACGCGATTCAAGTTATCCTAAAGAGGCTAACTTCAATTATGATCCGATACATGAATAGGAAGGATGCTCATGATGAGAGACATTTCGATATATCGCCTTACTGTATAAAAAAATTGTAAAAGTTATTTTAGAGTTTGTATTAAAAAAAAGGTAAATTCGAAGTTAACGCGTTTTATGACAAAATATTTATTGGAACTAAATGGTTCATTTCAGATTATATCGTTTTAACATTAACAACCGTCGATTTTTTTGATTTATGCCATTATATTAATCATATTTAAAAAAATATTTTATCATAAAACGGCATATTTCGGCAAGGGTATTATAAAGTATTAGTAAGTAATAATTATTAGTAAGTAAGGTTTTCTAAGCTCAATTTATTATATTTATCACACTGATTTCGTTTTAGTTTGAACGTAATATCCAAGTAGACACTATGAACAACGCAATTAATATAATACTTTAACACATTAACACAATGTAGTAACAAATACAATAGATTGACCAATTTCTCAAACTTTAAACTCGATTTCCCAAAATTCACGTTTTTTGAGTTATGACGGTTTATTTTTAAAGCTGCGATATTTCCAAGTAGGAAATGTACCTAATTATGTATTGATCTGGTAACTAAATAATTAAGAAAACAGGTCTCTCGATCGGACCTCCGACCGAATAATGGGGATCTAAGTTTTCTAAGTGTTAACCGTAGTTATTATTATTATAAGGATTCTGCTTACCTGCCTAATATTTGCAATTTCAACAAAGTACGCCATTAACTGAGGATGAGTTTGCATAAACTCTGCAGTCAAACAATAACATCTCCGACGACAACTGCCAATACCATTTAGACTTCGTCGGCAACATATGCAGAATGCTCCGTTAATAGCATCCATAATAAGTTATAATTCAATAAGTGAATCATAAATCCAATCGTTTTGTATTTAAAAGTCCAGTATGAAGTATAAACAGCGTACGTAAAATCGGGTATTCACTAGCGAACCGTAACCGTAACATGCGTGATACCAGTAACGAGGTTCTAGTGTGTACGTACGCGTGTTACAGTTACGGCTCACGACGTCTCCAAAACGTTTTCACCGAGCTTACCCATTTTGCGAGCTGTAACTGTAACCAAACAGAACCATTTGATTCGCGGCCAAAACTGACAATTGTCGGCTCGCTGTTAGTCGCTCGTGTAGCATTCATTGTAGGCTCCCGAACCACATACACCACTATGTCTTTGGCAACAGTAACGGTTACAGTTACGTGCAACGATACAGGTTCAGAAATGAGAACGCTGGAAACGTCGGCTCACTGGAAGCCTTACGCGTACCCGCTCGCAGCAGGTTTGAGAACCACGTACACACTGTTTTTTGGTTACAGTACATGCAACGGGTACAGTTACAACACGCTAGTGAGTACCCGGCTTAAGTCACATTTCCCCTTTTCATGACATTTGTCGCAATGTCAGCGCGGTGAAAACGAAGGCCTGCAGGCTTAGCACATGATTGGTGCGACAGTATGTCGCCGCGAGATAGATCTCCCGTCCTTCACTAGCTATATTAACAAAAGAGGGACGGATAGACTATCTCGCGGCGAGATACTGTCGCGCCAATCATGTGCTAAGCATACAGATCATTCAGTGACAGGTCCAAGCGGTATTTGATTTGGTCGGATATTCAATTAATGTTATTAGGTACCTACCCGTAAACATACGATTCGCTTGTCTACATTTATTTATATACCTGAAAAAACACGCATAAAGTGTAAAAATATGAATACTTTTATTTGTTGTTTAAAATGCGACATAAAACCTTTGACATAATTACGTTCAATAGAACTTCATCGACATCCGTCATAAAATCGCCGTGTTAAAGAAAAAAGGAACTATCTCTAAATAATCATTGATCGAAAAAGAACCTTATGTCCAAGGTTACCTTATGAGTTAAGGTTAGGTTTTACGTGGCATACACAATAGTAGTTTTAACTCATTCCGATGCATTTCAAAAATAAATGTGAGTCTTTACTATAAAACTTTAAAGTATGATATCTCGGCTCCGATATAATTTAGCTATATGCACTCCATAATAAAATAAGTTTGTTTTAAGTTGCTCTTTTCAAATTTACCACTTTCATGAGTGGCCGCCAAAATTTAAAAACGACGCCAACTTTACCTAAACCCCTTTGGATCATGTCTTTGATATTGATGAGAATTGATAGACTGATTCACATTTCCTGAAAAGTTTACATGACGTTTTCCTTTTTTGTTACCAAAACAATACCTTTCACCTTTTCTGTAACAAACCGGAAAACCGTAAGCATGTAACGAAAGGCGTACTGTCGGTAGGCCCTTCACAAAGTGTACTGATGATCTGGTGTAGTTCCATACCTTTATTACATTTTGAGAAATGGTCATCAATCACCAAATTGTTGTTTTAACCCCTTACCGCGTATGAAGCCATATGCGCATATATACAGGGTGTTCCACGAGCCACTGAAAACCTTGAACGGGGTGATTTGGTAGGTTAAACTGAATAACTTTTACTATGGAGCTAACCCAGAAATCTAAAAAAAAAATTGCCTTTTTCATGTAAAATGTCGTGATCAATCGGTCAAAATATATGAAAAAGACAATTTTTTTTTAGATTTCGTGATGGGCCCCATATTAAAAGTTGTTCAGTATAGCCTATTACTACATCACCCCGATCAAGGTTTTCAGTGGCTCGTGGAACACCCTGTATAGCCGCTATAAAATTGAACTTTATTGATTGCCATCAGAGTTCAAATTTCAACAATTTATTTTTTATTCATGCGCTAAGGGGTTAATTCAATCTTTCATAGATTGTCGAATTGTTTGAAAAATTAACAATTTCAGAAGTTATTTTACAGTGTCCCTCCTAGAGTACGACCGGCGCTTCGAGGTGCACGCTCCAGACTTCATCTTCTACGACTACAACTTCCCTGACAAGCTGCCACCGGACCTGGAGCGGTTCGACCTGGTCGTGGCCGACCCGCCGTTCCTGTCTGAAGAGTGTATTAGCAAGACCTCACAGACTATCAAGTTGTTGGCTAAGGTAAGAGGTTGTTTCCTAAGGAGAAACAAATTGAAATTGATTCCTAAGGAATAAAAGGGTCAATCACTTTTTTTATGTTGCCATGGTTACGTTCTCCTGGGTCACCCTTAAAATCACAGTTTAGGAGCATTCAAATTGACAAATGTTTGAATTTTTTGACAGTTATGTGGCCTTTCCAAGGTGGGTCATCCACTCATCATGATAGTAGAGTGTGCATGATACTTTCTTCTAACAAACTATCCCACTGTTGTCCCCTGGGTGATGTGACAGACAGAATAACAACAAAAAAAAAGTGATTGACCCAAATGCTAATCTTTACTAGTGGAGATAAATTAAACGACCGAAGGGAGTGCTTTAAATCGACACGGGTTACGAATTTCGTTTTCGCACGTGTATCGTACGACGTTTTTTAGTGCATAATGGCCCTCCGAAGATTTCGCCTTGAAGTAAAATGCACCACTTCTCGCACTAGCGCGTAAAAAAAGCGCCATCTGTACTGAAATAGTACATTACGACACAAGTGCGAAAAACATGAAATTAGAAACGAGTGGCGATGTTTTAAAACACGACCGATAGGGAGTGTTTTAAATCGACACGACGACACGAGTTACTAATTTCGTTTTTGTACGTGTCTCGTTGGACGTTTTTTAGTACAGATGGCCCTCCGAAGTTTTGGACCTGACGTAAAATGACCCCATAAAAAAGGGCTATCTATACTGAAAATAACTATTCATATTTCAATGTTTATTTTTTAGGCTGACAATAGAAAGTCCTTGAACAGAAAAGTGCCACTTTGTTCCCTTGAACAGAAAAAACCCGAAATCGAATAGATAATGTGAAAACATTTTTGTGATAAATGCACATAGATCCCCTCAACGGGATCTGAACCCAGGGTCTTCAGCATCACAAGCCACTACTGTCTGAGCTATGGAGGACGTCATGTAAAATATAAAGGTGCGTTCAAACTAAAAGAGCATTCGCTGTTCTAACCTCCCACTCTACGAAATTCGATCGGTACACAAAACGTGATTGGTTGATTTCGTAGAACGGGCGCTAGAACAGCGAATGCTCTTTTGGTTTAAACGCACCTTTACGTGATATGAAGGGTCCACGGAAAAAACATGTCCAGTGCTTAAAAAAATCATGGCAAATTCACACCTTATTCTTTTAAAAGTAAGGTGGTTTTTCCTTGTGTAATTTGAATTGACTAGACATGTTCTTCCCGTGTACCCTTCATACGATGTTTCTATTGTTCCAGGCACAGAATTAGATTTGGATAGAAGGAACAAGTTCATTCATTTGTATGGCGGCCGAGCGTGTCAGATTTTGTACTGAAGTTGTTACTTGCCTATGATTTTAAACATATCTCCGGCCCTTGAGTATTCATATTTTTTTGTGTTGTTGCAATTAACATTACTTAAGGAGGCATTAATAATGTTTTTGTTCACTTCAACGTACAAAATTTGACGCCCGAAAGCTGCAAGCTGCGATTAAAGACGGACAACTCAGTGGATTTCACTGAGTTCATTTGACACGCTAAAGCTCGTAACTTGAGCATGAGATAATGAACTGTTGAGGGACTGATTAGCGCTATTTGACGTTTATGAATAACGTTTTTTGACATCCGTCTCTGAAGGACTCTTCAACAGTCCTCTAACTTTTTATGAATACGGCTGTAAGTAGATACGTTTGCTAGATCTATGGTAGGTATATAAGACATCTGTGGTTCCAGGACAAGATCGTGGTGTGTACCGGGGCAGTGATGAAGGACAATGTGCAGACTCTGCTGGATCTGCGGATGTGCGAGTTCCAGCCGCGGCACAGGAACAACCTGGCCAACGAGTTCGCGTGCTACGCTAACTTTGACCTAGATGGCGCTTTGAGATGATGTTGCCTGTGACGGCTTAGCGTTGAAAATGGCGGAAAAAAATAAATATTTTTTTCGGGAATGTATGACATTTTTTTGCGGGTTTTTACAGAAATAATCAATGTCACTGTCACTCCTTTCCATCTATTTCACTTCACTTTTCCTCGATGACATCGCGTTCTCCTGATATAAGTGAAAATTAGACCTAATTTATATTGGTTTAGAGTTAAAAATTAAAGTGAAACTTTCATTGATTTTTCCGAAAAAATCCGGAAATACGAGTTAGAAAAAACCGGAATTTAATTGGGAAATTTTCAACGCTAGACGGCTGACCTATATAATATGTGCGACAATGATTTCTGCTAGATAAGGGAAGTTTTACATATAATGTAAATTTATGTGATTTTTATCGGAAGCTTACATTAACCCCCTTATTCATAAACGTCTCCTAACTTAGGATTGTTTGTCCCTTTTCGGTCTTATCAATGTCTTTATGAGCGAAAGGGACAAACAATACTTAGCGGCTTGCTAAGCTCGGAACCGTTTATGAATAGGAGGGATACTTTATTTTATAAGTGTCAAATAAAACAGATGAATATTAAAACACGTTGCTTTATTGATCTCTTAACAATCGCACCTTGTTACATTATGCTGGTTAACTCTCAATAAAATTTGCCGGCGCTACAACTAGCCGACTACTATATTTTATATTTGTTTTATGTATTTGAGTTCACTTTTACTGGCTTAGTAAAACATTATTTAGGGCACCTTTTGAGCTTTTCCGCACACTTACGTCGACACATTTTTTTGGAATACATGTTTTTGGTAGAAGGGCCTCTATTAAATAGCCACAAATTTACGCAATTCGTCGAATAACGTATACACGAAGCGAAGCCAAGAGGTGTGAAAAACCCAATTAGTGCATTATAACATTTAGTTTGCAATAGTATTGTCACGAGTTATCAATATTTATACTTATATATGAAATATTTGTTCTAATTTTAATGTGTTATATAAGAAAAAAAAAAGATGTAAAAGCGAACTCGTCTCTACAAATTAGTTATTATAATTATTGTGATACTTCTACTTCAGTGAATGAATTATTAAAATATAATTTTAATGGACATTTTGTAGTAAATATTATAAATTCTGCTTACATATTAAAATAAATTAATCCACATTTAATTATTAAAATTGATTAGGTCGGTAATTACAATTAGTTTAAAATTTTGGTGTTATAATACCAACAGTAATAAATCATTATGAATGAATACTATTGATGCGAGACACCCTAAAAGTAATGAGTAAATAATTATTTTAACTATATTAGAACAAAGATATACAAATAAGTATGCTAATACCTTATTATATTGGTCGCATAGAGTATAGGTCGTAAACTTAGGTCTAAGTGTATACAGCCGTTGGACCCGCACAGCTAAATGCAGGCAAAAAGGGTGTCTCGAACTAAATGTGTCTTATTGATTACAAACACCAAAATAAGTGAAATAATAAAATAAAATTATTCTAAAAGTGCTAAATTTGTACTAAATAAATTAACACATTTGTAAATATTACATGGGGACGTAGTTACACGATAATGTTCCAACCCACATGAGTTTATCATTAAAATCGTGTAACTACGTCCAATTGGGTGAATTGAATCAATTTATTCTTTTCTGTTATTGCCATGGTTACGGTCGCCTCAGTCACGCTGGTTGTATGCAAAATTATTCTACTGAAACTATGAAAACATGCATGTAGTCTATGTTGGTAGGTGGCCTATTAAGGAAAGGGCTATCACTACTAGTTTAAGTAGCACAATTTGCATAAAACCAGCGTGACTCAGGACCGCAAGCATGGCAAAAACGGACATAAAAAAGTTGATTCACGCACATGTAGGATCAGTACCACACGGGCACCGTCTATTTAACCATTTGACAGCTCTGTTAACCCTTAATAAGGCATCAGTCACACCTAAATTTCATTGGCTTTGACACATAATCAGTGACAGAATAAGTTTCAAAATGAGGTGGTAAATATATACGTACCATTGCCCTTTTAAGGGTTAAAGCATTTCATTTCAAACCTTACGCGTTTTTCTAAATTGATTTTTATGTGATGGCAAATATGTTGCCAATACCCATTAAAGGGTAAATTAAATGCGTCGTGTTACAATTTTACACAGCATGTAAATTTGTGATTACCCAAATTTTCAAGAATTGTATAAGAATAATCAGAAACTATAATTTCTACTGTTGATAATTATCATGTCTGTCTAAATGGAATGTCTCAGTTAAAAGATTATTAATATGTAATAAACAATATTGTTATAATCGACAGAGAAATAACACTTTAGAGGTAGACGGGTTTGATCATTTGAACTTGCTATATACCGTGTGGTAAGGATTTTAATTTATTTGATATATTTGTTTGTCACCATGTAGTACACGCGAGGAACTTCCTACACAACTGTTAATATGATTTTCACCAGTTCTGACAATATGCTTTTTTGCTATGATAGATTGTCATAAACTTTTACGGTGTCCTCAAAGCGCCTTCTTTTCGGGCAGCATTTCACAACAGGAGTCATTATTTCCATTTAGACAATTTTTTGTTGACTATATGACATTGAACCTCGAAACAGGTCTGCTAACGCGAACTCCGAAATCCGCATATTTCGAGAGTTTCGCTTGTCGCAGCAAGTACCGAAAAATCATCGCGAGCCATGCTGTGAAGTGCTACCATGTATGACAATAACACAACACGTTCTCAAGAATATTATATACAATTAATAAACCTAACTAGTATTTATTTATTGGTCTATCTACAAAGGCCATTTTTCTACTTGGGTAGGCGCTAAAGCCATTTTTTTGTATTTTTTATTGTAATTGTTAATTAAATGATACACCTTATCGAGGCAAATCGCAAGTCACTACGTGATGTTTTGTGGACAATGTTAAGAAAATATTATGAATTACTTACTTGACTTTATACAGGTACTCACCACCATGACTTAAATATACTTAAAATTCCCCTTTACAGCAACATTTCTGATTTAGACAATCTAGCACGTCCTGGGGCCCATTTCTTAAAAGCTTGTAACTTGTAATACAAGCAGAAGTATCTTTTTCACACTATTAATTAGATAAGGACTTCCGCATGTATTACAAGAAATAGGCCCCAGGGGCCCATTGCTTGAGAGCTTGTAACTTGTAATACAAGCGGCAGTTCTTATCTAATTAATAGTGTCAAAAGAGACTTGTATTATATTTAAGTTATAAGCTTTCGAGAAACGGGCCTCTGACACTTGAATTGACATTTGTAAACGCAATTACGTGATGACACATATTAAGTAACTCAGCAGGATGTGCTAAACGGCATGGTAATCTTATTACCTACTGACTCAAATGGAATCAAATCTTAGATGAGTTCGGTAAAACGTATGCTCGTGTCTCATTGAGCAAGGGAGATGAAATAATGAAAACAACTAGAATTAGTTACATATCTAGAAACAAGGACCTTTGTATATTTTTTATAAGACTTAAGTCTTATATATAATATTTCCCTGCGGTTCATTTTCCTGCCAATTACTGATAAGCGTGAAATTGCATATGTAGTGGTGTTGTGTTTTTGTTGAGTGCCTTTCAGGCATTCCTTTTTAGGAATTTCTAAACTCTTGTACCGTCATGCAAATGATCTAATTGCAAAGACAAATTCCACCTTACGAGTGAACTTTTAGTAACACCACTACAAATCGTAGCTATTACACAACCTCAGATCTACAGAAATCAATTCATGGAAATCTCGCCTTTCTCCCACTCTGAATACGAGCGTTTTTTCCATCAACCGAGTGCTGCAGATACGATGTTAAGTAAGTACCTATATAGATATCCTTTCGTCTGTGGTGGAGCCAAAATCGGGTTATCGGGCCGTTGCAATTTAAAGGAATTACTTTCAAGGTCATAATTTTTAATCGCACATTTTTGACAACCATAGACGAAAGGATATAGTGCAATACCGCGTATCTAACACATGTCAATAAGATTCTTATTTCAAACATAATTCTATGGAATCTAATCTTTATCTGCATGTGTTAGTTACGCGGTATTGCATTATCCGCGACGACATGCAATTCCAAGCTGTTTAAGGGGGTTATTCCCACCTGTTACCACCAACTTGACACCAGTGGTAACAACTGGGATTTTTGTTCCCACCTGTTACCACTGGGAACAACTGGGAATTAAAATTCCCAACTGTTACCACCCAGTACCAATCAGTAGTTACCACCAAATATTTTAGTGGTAACTAGTGGGAAAAAAAATCCCAGTAGTTACCACCAAGTACTCTGGTGGTAACAGGTGGGGAAAAAATTCCCAGTTGTTACCACTGGTGTCAAGTTGGTGGTAACAGGTGGCAATAACCCGTTTAAGGGGTGAGTAGGCGAGCTCACGATGCTTGGGCACGCATGCGTGGTGGCTTTGCGAGGAAAGCGCACAGAAGCGATGCTTTCGCGAGCCGCCGGTCTACAAGACTTAAGGCACATCTATAGGATATACATCTTTTATAAGCAAAGATAAGAACTTGTGATAAAATATAGAGAACATTTTTAACAAGAATCCGAATTAACACGTTCGATGCCGGTGACACGCATATGTGACCGAAAAACTGTACTCCTATGCCAGTGACACATACGTGATCAAAGTAATCGTATCCTTATGCCACTAGCATTAAAAGTAGTTCTCACTCCTATATGCCAGTGGCATAGAAATGCGAACGTTTTTGACACAAGTGTTGTGTCGCCGGCATAGGAGTACTATATTTTCGGTCACACGTGCGTGTCACTGGCATAGGATTTCTATCAGATAATTTCGATCAGCATAGTATTAGCACTTACTGAAACAGTACTGGAGGCGAACGTGTTAAGTAATTGTTTTGAAAGGAATAAATCGGGTACTTTGTTATTTATTGCTGCGCTTTCCAGTATTTTACTTCCAAGTTTTGTAACGCTTAGTTACTCGTTTGTACAGTCGACGTTAAACATATAATTACGGTTCAGTTGCCAAAAGTATATTTGCATGATTATTGTCTAGATATTAAAGTCGTGTAAATATATTTATGACACTTAAGCCGCAATGATATCTTTGACGTCGACTGTATATAGGTAGGAGTATTTTGTTTGTTGCTGGCACTACACAAATACATATTTAATCCATAAGATTTACTATTTCACATGCAATATTAGGTAACATGACATGTCCTATATCTGGATAATTCAACAACTTGCGCAAATAATCCATAACAGTTACAAAGCATAAACAGTTGACGAAATTGACGAATAACCAGGTACCTATATTTCAACAAAATTATATGACAATGAACTTCATTAGTAATTAGCATTTGTGCTAATAAATTATAGAAAATATACACTTATATCACAACCATAGCTATAGCTGTATAATAACTATGTCTTTTGGGGCCGAGTCTATTAAGCCATGTGAACACTACGTAATATAAAAATACATATTATATTTTATATGATTC
>JALPQI010011238.1:0-40106 GCA_025490895.1 Thaumatotibia leucotreta | reverse complement strand
GTTTCTACTTTTTTGTTCTCTGGCACTATTTGAGTCTGACCACGATGTTTATCTTCTAAGCAAATGTACTGTCCACCATATAACGTATGCAGAGTGAAATTTGGACAGATATTGAACAAGTAAAAAAAAACAAAAAGTTAAATTTAAATTGTATCTCAATACTAAATTAATTTGTATACATTTGTTAATTAATTTGGGAAGTTTTATGTGGTTTGGCATTTTTCTTTAGAAATTATGGCCAATCAAGTAGAACAATGTCGCAAAACTGCATGTATTTTCTACAGGACACATTTGCTATGGCCAAAATTGATTCTGAATTTTTGGAAGTAGCCATGTTTTAATACACTGTATTATAATAATTTTTCGTTTTTTTTCTTTCCGAAAAATAATACTAGTAACCCTAGAGTAATGTAATATTTTATCTACAGCCACTTTTCTGAGAGAACTCGAATGAAGGAAATTACGTTAGACCGAATCACAAAATCGAACAGAAAGCTCAGAAGGACTTCTAAATACAACAAAAAATTGTTTTAAAAAATCCTTAAGGCATGAGCATCACAAAACTTTAACAAAAAGCAAGTCTACCACCGAAAATAAAAATAAACAACTATGAAAATGTGACTTCGTCATTTGGTCAAAAAGTGTAAAAAACCGGCCAAGTGCGAGTCGGACTCGCGCGCAAAGGGTTCCGTACCATTATCAATTTATTATTAAAAAAATACAGTTAAATCAACCTACCTCAAAAACTATAGGAGATAATTTTATCAAACCAAAAATCGTTGATAGAGTTTATTAATGTGCATAACATATATTTTTTTCAGAATTTTATATCGCGTAGTTTAAAAAATAGAGGGGGGGGGGACACATTTTTCAGAATTTGAGACCTGATATCTCAAAAACGATTTGCTTAAATAAAAATGTGATGTATAAACCTTTATATCATTTTCAAAGACCTTTCTATTAATACCCCACACGCTTATGTACAACTAAAAAAAAAATTCTATCCCTCAGTTACATGTATGGAGGGCCCCCACCCCAATGGTTTTTTTTACAATTTAGTATCACATTCCTGTAGCGGTTTATACAACACATATCCTTACCAAATTTCGTTACTGTAGCATTTATAGTTTCCGAGTAAATTGGCTGTGACAGACGGACAGACGGACAGACGGACATGACGAATCTATAAGGGTTCCGTTTTTGCCATTTTGGCTACGGAACCCTAAAAACGCCGCTTTTGCAGAAACGGATTTCACGCTGAACGAGTTTTAGGTAACTTTGGTTATACATTTTTAGCATAGTAACTATTATTTTCAGAGTACCAATAGCCCAATGGACAAGAATATGAAATATGATGAGCAAAGGATGTTTGTTTAAAAAAAATTCCTACGGAACATAAAATTAGAGGCAAGAAAAATGCTTACATCTGTTTTTTCGATATCAATGGATAAATTACCGTAAAACTGGAGTTATACACTTTGGATTCAAATATTTTTATCTTGCATAAATCCTTGTTAAAATTGGTATTAAGGGATGTGAATGTTTAAGAAGATAATAATGTTATAATTTATTTAATATTACATTTAACTTTGTCCAGATTTCATTCCGCATACGTTAAAAAGTGGCATTGAATGCTGCATCAATGTTCAACATTCTTCGAACCGTATCTGTAGAGCCGGTACAAAGACAAACTTTCAGACCAAGCCTGCTACCGTGAACACCGAAGTTCGTAAATTTCGGGTATTTGTCTTGAAAAATCCCCGAACTTTGAGAACTTCGGTGTTCGAGGTAGCGCACACCAGAGGGCCAATATTTGAATTTAAATATGTGAGTCAGTTGAGTAAAACGTCCCACTTTGTCGTTTGCCAAAAAACCGCTTTGTCAGTTTATTCATATGGAGATACAAGGAAATCTCGTTTTTATGGTAAGCGACAAAGTGGGACATTTTACTAAAAACTAACACATATAACGCTCTAAATAAAAGATAACCATCTAAAAAAATAGTACATTGTGCATCTAGGGAGGTAAGCACGGTATTATACACTAACGAGAGTGTTAGAAATCTTTTTGCTTTTAATGACTCGAGTTAGTATGCCCCTTACCGACCGTGAAGCATACAATATTTTTCATCACACTTGCGGACAACAAAAGAATAATATATTACTCCCGCGATGCATGCAAGTAATGGCGCGCTTAGAAAGCAAGTGTTATGAAAAAATTTGAACGTTTTGTAAAAATACGATGTCTAACTATGATTATTAATTCAGTCCTACTCATGACATTTTTTAACAATTAGTTTCATATTCGTTTATATTACTAACGGAATATTTACATTAACCGTCACCTAATGTAATTAAAATGTAGCTTTTAATCTTTAAGCACGGTTAAAAAGCTGCGTATTATCGACTTTGTACAAAATGGTCACGACCGAACTATTTGATACTTTGACACTTACATTAATTAAATTACGAGCGATACCGACATCTTCTGATAGAATATGTTGTGTAGGAGGATGGTCACGCATGCGCCCGTCGCGCGCGCCGGCCGCTCGCACCCGCCAGTAAACAAATACTGACAGCGCGCTTCGCACGCGGCCCACCCGCACCCCGACTTTCCCGCGAAAACCCGCCGGCCCATCAAAAATCAACTATGGATCTCACTGTGAAACTAAAATGCATGGAATACGTGTTCTTTGTGCTTTTAAAATAATATTTTTCTAGAACTATGCCTGCGTTGATTATCGGTCCACGTTAACAAGGTACACACAACTTCTTTAGTTTATTTGAATTTAACTTATTGAAACTTGACTTAACTACAAAATAGGATATGTGAAACCAAATACTTGCAGTATTAAATAGGTAGATACATATACACTAATAAAGGAAGGGGATGAAATTGAAAAAATATGCCAAAATTGTATGAACCACGTTATATTACAGGAGCTTATTTACCCCAAGGCCAAACACATAAAGCCAACAGCCTTTATCAGAGCTCACTATTACACCATTACCACTGATCATGACACTTTTCATCTATTTTTCAGCACAGATAGTGCAATTAGTGCATTTTTTACGCGGTAGTGAGGGAACTGTCAAATTTTTTATCAGGGCGAAACTTCGGGGGTCAGCTGTACTGAAAAACGTCGTACGATACACGTGCGAAAAGGAAATTTATAACTCGTGTCGATTTAAGACAATCCTTTGATCGTATTTCAATTTATCATAACTCGTTTTGAAATTATTTTTTTCTCACTTATTCGTAATGTACTATTATGAACATTTTTATTTCAATGTTAATTTTACTTATATTTGGATAACCAAATACGCCACATATATCAAATCTAAGTATACGATAAACACTTGAATAAAATACTAAGTAAGTATACAAAGAACTGAATGTAGAACAAAATCTTAAAACCTTGAATTATATTATAATACGAAA
This sequence comes from Thaumatotibia leucotreta, assembly GCA_025490895.1. NCBI lineage: Eukaryota > Metazoa > Arthropoda > Insecta > Lepidoptera > Tortricidae > Thaumatotibia > Thaumatotibia leucotreta. The sequence continues at coordinate 36,665 of JALPQI010011238.1, read as the reverse complement.
CAATCAAAAGCCCTCAGTTTAAAAGAACATCACTTCTAAGAAAACTATGTGTGATATGGATTGCCGACGTGTGGGAAAAGTTATTATCCAAATAACAGCCTGTTCCGAATTGTGTTAGCGATGTTACCTCTGAATACCACACCAAATTGATACTTTGGGACTTTTGGAAAATTTAATATGGATAAATCTTGTCATAAAAATAATATCTAAGTTTTACTGCTGAGAGTCCCGAAACCACAAAGCGTTTGGCATGCAGTCTTGACTTTAATTCCAATTTCCCGAACTAACTGTTATCCGATAAAGTTTTAGCACCGTAGACCTCGTTACGTGCATTGCGGCAGGTTATACAGAAAAAATTAACCTCCCCCTTAGCCTAGCATTTTTGGACTATGACTCCTTCATTTTCATAGAAAACTGGGCTGTACAGTTTTCAGCTCGGAGTTTCCTCTAGCGATCGTATCAGATTACTAACTTTACTCTCGAAATCGCTAGATTGAAGGAGCAACTTAATGTCTGCACATTACTAGAAATTTTACGGCCAAAAAATGACTCGACTAGAGACTACCTACGTACTGGAAGATGTGGGTCTCACTCACAAGGTAGTCCAACAACCTGATCAAGGTCTCAGCCGGACCAGATTCCACCCGCTGGAGTCAAACAGCTAGTCTTTTTGCTAGGATTTGACGGAGGCGAGACCTGGACATCCTTAAATTATGATGACGATGATTTCCGTTTCACTGATTATACCGCATTTTTCATATACGTACCTATACAAAATATCACTTTTGGCACATATTACTACTAACACCGGGCTACTTTTCAACAAAAGAATTGGCTTCTGTGCCAGATAATCTGAACTTTTTCGTTGATTTTCCAGGGAGAGGAAACCTAATGTTCCGCAACAAATGAACCGCAAGAATGTTAGTGGTTAGATTAGGTTAACTATGTGTAGGTACTTGTAATTTGTAACTACACTGTGTTGCTGTTGTCATAAAACTACGTCATAAAACAATGAATGTGAGGCGCGGTTGCTCAATTTATATTGAGTGTTTAGTTAGGTTCATAGGTTATCATCGTGTGACCTTTTTTTAGAAAATGTGTACCTCGGACGGAATACTGTTATCAAGCTCAAAAGTGACGCCAGTGACATACCGTGGCAATCAAGACCATGAGGGACACCAAGACGTCTTAAATACGATTCAGATTAGGTTGGATTTTCCGTTTTTGACAATTATTCTATGAAACTAACGTATCGCGAACTGACGTACATCGTGGTAGCTGCCTTGAACTCTAAGGGTCTATTAAGACTTCGAGGCTGTCGATTCGATTTAACTTCGAAATTCTCGATTCGATTTGACTAGAAACTTTGGAGGCTTATTTTTAGTCAGAATCATTTGTACTTTAACGTTTCACAGATGAAAAAACCGGACAAGTGCGAGTCGGACTCGCGCACAAAGCAGTTCCATAGCAGCAAATAAAAACAACTACTGTTAAATCAACATAATATATCTCAAAAACTGTAAGATATACTTATTTCAAACCAAAAATCATAGAAATTGTATACCCAGTCGTTTAAAATTTTACAAGTTTAAATTAAGTTTCCGAGTTAGTCGGCCGACAGACGGACATGACGGATCTATAAGAGTTCCGTTTTTGGTTACGGAACTGTAAAAACCACGGCTATGTTAAAAAACAGATCTACTACACGTACGTCGTATTATACACCGTGATATACCTATATCAGACGGGCCAATATGCTCACAAACATCTGAACAGGCTTGTATTGTCAGAGCATGTCCAGTTATTTTTGAGCACCCTAGCTGCTTCATCTGGTATTACTTGTCTCAAAACTACGTGTTCCTCCGATGTTATTGTTTTCTATGTAATAAGTGTCCATATGTATCTTGTATGTGTGTATGTACGAGTATACTACCTAGATGTACCTATGTATGTAACCCTTAGAATGTATGTACAAAACAAGCCTTCATTGAGCTTACGTTGGGTTGGGACTAGATCGATTTGTGTAGTAAGAATACCCCATGATACGTAAATGTTCATTTATTATAAACGCAATTGTCCTAGTTAAACGTGTATTATGTATTTTATGCACGTATTTATAATATACATGTACGGTACGTTGTGTGCTTATATTCTGCCCGCTACTCTCCGATTTTAATAATAAATTAGATTTGAACACGCGGTAGTCGAAATCGGCTTATCTAAAACAGAAGGATTATATCTCAATCCACGACTGACCTCACTTGATGTAAAGTTACTTATACGGCACTTATACTGGGTCGTTACCGCATCAAAGTACAAGGTTGTTAAAAAAATGGTTAAATACTCCATGCTTAAACTACTTTTCATAATTTTGTAATTCTCATTTAAGCGAATTAACTGTAATTCTTTTGAGATTATAATCTCAAAAATCAGTTTCTTTAATCCTAGTTTGCCAGGCGACAAACGACCAAGTGTTATTGCCGCTTTGGTTCCGTACGGAGCTTTGTGAAGCGACGCCAGATACAACATTTGTAATGATTTTTTTGTTTTCCAAATTACCTGTGTACAGACAAGCATACAGGATGGCCAAAAATTAAGTGGATTCCCATTAGCAGTTAGGTTTTGAGAGGCAAAATAGGTCCCCTAGGGAATTTATTGCATCCTAATCACCCTCGGAATAACAAAAAAAAGTATTATGATTAAAAAATAAAGTTAGATTTTAGTTTCCAATAAATATTTTTTCATAGTCAATCTATTTTTATTGTAATAATACGCTAAAAACGGAAGAAGAAAGATTTTCCATGGATTTTAACTGAATGTCACATAACTTTTTTGGCTTCTTTTAGCCTCAGGAATACGATATTAAAATCGTTCCTTTTCCTCGCGGACACCATGTACATTTTCTTTGATAAGCGTGATTTAATACTTATCTATTTTTATATGATAAATACTTAATATATTAAAGTCACTAAATACTACGTATGTAGATATGTAGTACTACTTAACAGTATCCCGGGCATTTGGCATGTTACGTTATGGCATCCCTCCAAGTTATTTGACTGATTACTACTGTTTTATACTGTTCCGTATTTGGCTCCATTAAATAAAAGGCTTGATGGGATATAGCTGCTTATCATCTTCGATTAATTATTTTGCCAAGAAATCTGAATTTAACAGAACTTGTCGACGTACTTTTGAGGCAATAATACATGAGACAAAACATATACTAATTTCTAAATAAGATTAGTGTACACTGGCTTGCTAAAAAAAACTGATATTCCCGCTGCCAGTGAAAATTTATGAAACAGAATATGCCTTCTAGGATTTTTTTAAAAATAAGTTCAAGTTTCGGAAGAAGCACCTAGAAGGTAATTCCGTATTTTCACAAACATTCAATTAAAATCTATTCAATTAAATTCTATTCAATTAAATATCTTTAATGTAAAAAACACGTGTCTCTAATGACCATAACAATCTTAAGTCTAAATATGTTTCTTAAAGGTAGATCTGGTTCACTGAAATATGGGCAGCCAAAGGTGTAACATTAACAGTATGTGACAACCGAGAGAACACTGATTCCTTCTTCAGCAATAAACTTCCCTGAAAATTGGTATCCAAAAAGTAAAGATCTCCGGACACATGGATCTTTCTTAGTGTGAGGATGGTACCAAAGTAGTCATTCCCGATTAGCACGACAACTGCTTCTCCGATTTTATCATCATCAGCAATAATATCGACTCCAGGATGCTTAAAGGATGTCACAGGAACCCTATCTGTAATTCTTGGTAGAACATTCTTCACAAACTGCTTAGTAACTTCAATGTTTCCTTGGGTTCAGAAGATCCAAAGGTGAAAATTAGTAAAAGGTCATCCTGAACGGTAGCCTGGCTTAACTTATTTGCTTCTGCAAGATTAATGTTATTCTGCTGACTGCCACAGTCTATGAGGATTATGTCTTTGTTACTTTTCTTAGTTAGAGGATTATGAAGAGTTGCTAAAAAGTACGCGTATGAGAAGTAGCACAGAAAGATTTGGACGGGAGGTTTTCTAAAATTCCATGATTTTCACCATCTGAGGCCGGATTGGGGAAAAATATGAGTAAGTGGTCTCCTTTACAACGGAAGCAAGCAATTTAACGCCTGCAGGATGATGCCGTATGATTGCGCTGGAGGCAATGTAGACACCTTCCCTTGACTTGCTTCTGCCGAGCTTCGACTGTATTGTATTTACGACAGTTCCTACTGGCATGTCCCTTTAGGTTGCAGAATAAGCATACTTTCTTTGCTTGCTTGAATGGGAATGCTCCAGTTTGTCCTGACGATTTCCTTTTCCGGCGACTTGACTTCAACACGTACCTGTAGGGCTTCTGTTCTCTGGCTCTGACGACGATGAAATCAGGGCTTGGAGCGAGGGCAGTAGACTTCTCCATAGCATTGATTATTTTATTTAAACTGCTTCTAATGGACTGCATATCATTTCCCTCCCCTACAAGGTGATGTTCATGGATGACCTTATCCGGAAACTTAGACAATACTAATGCCCGCAAATGATTTCCTCCTATCTGCTCTCTAAGTTTCTCCAGAACCCTAAGGTTTCGCTCAATGTTATCGAATACACTCCAGGAGCTAGCGCTAGTATTATCTGCCTTCTTTAAATTACTTAGACCAGTGTAATGAGCATCAATGAGGACATAATTTGAACCAAAACGTAACTTGAGTGTGTCCACAGCCACCGGGTAATTTGCATTTGTGGTCGCTATCCCTGAAATGATTTCGAGGGCCACACCCATCAAACAGCTAAAAAGCTACATAAGCTTCTCTATTCTGGCTGGTCTCTTCTGTCAACATTTGCAGTGAACTGGTCCAAGAACTCACACCACTTTAGGCAAGCCTAGTTCAGGCAATTTAGATTTCTTAATTGCCGTACTTAGCTGCCCGTTAACTTGCCACGCTGTTTCTAGCTCAGCCAACACATCTTCGGCTTTTGATTAGTCGAAGGTCATCTGCTCTATGTCTGCCTTAGGCACAGCGCTTAGGTGCTGGTACAATTCCTTTTCAAAAACATCTAAATATTGTTTCGTAATGACACGAATCCTAGAGAAGTCCTCTTGGCTGAATGCTCCCTCTGTCATGAGCTCTTTCCAGAGCCGCACCACAACTGTGATCGAAATCCTTACCACATATATTTAAGCATAACAACATTAAATAATATACTAAAAACATATGTAGGTTTAACTGTTTCGAAAAACTCCCGATCATGAAATGAAACTTCGGGAACCGCTGAATTCGATTTTTTTTCAATATTTTTTTCTTGTAGGCAAGTAAGTTGCCAGGGCGTATTAGAGCGTTTCTGCGTTTCGTTCCGATTTTCATTACCGGCTTGTTTCTGACACTTGTTAGGGCCGTAACGCACAAAACAACCGCGCTGAAAATAAAATTATGAAATACGTACGTGAAAAATTGCGTACATACATGTTTTCAAATGAAAATACGTAGACTGGGTTCCTTGAGCACAAACAATTCAAAAATTTATTTGACAATCTCGGCTACAAAGCCCTTAGTGAGGGATCTACAGATGGAATAGCCAAACCTAATCTGGCTAATCATCACCAAAGATCCCAGCTCCTCCACCATTTTGTTGCGCCCTTTGTACCCATCTGCGTCCGACACGCTTGCCTGAATCCAATTGGGTAAATAGAGATCAGAGCAGGCAACAAAGGGTTCACGTTATAAGGACACATAACACCATTCTACCTACATGAGAGTAAGAGAAGGGGTCACTTACGACCGCACTGTCTAGTAGTAGCCTGGTGTCCTGCACACCATCTGGACAGGCATATGGAGGATCCCGTGGGGGCACCGCCCCTCTCCATATGCCTGTCCCCTAGACCCGGCCCTTCTACTCCAACTCATAACCAACCGTACTACATGCTCTTGTCTGTGGGCTTCCGATACACACTCTAGGAAGCTCGGGCTTCTCAGTCCAATGTCGAGATTGGACTATTACTAAGTGAAACTGTATTAACCAAGGACCGTTGGTTAACCCACTAGTTCCACTCTCATGTAGCTAGGATGTCTATTATATACACGTAAATAAGTGTGCAAACGCTCACCAGGGCAGGCTCTCGTTCTTAGAGGCGGCGCATCGCATTATGCACCAGTCCACGCATTACACTCGGCGCCATCAATCGCCCCAAACACATACCTTGTATTTGTAAAATTCTCTAATGGCGCCGTCGTGACCTTTTCAGTTCGTATAATTGTCACTGGCTTACGATCAGTGTCTCCATATGACAAAATAGTAACCTGGTAGATAGCACTTACCACCTTATATCGCGCTCGTTGCGACACACCTTGTATAGAGTAAATAGTAGATTGTGTCACATGGGATTAAAAGGACATAAAAGCATTAACAAGACACTGAAATAAGAATATTATCGGTAAGTTCTTTTCATCATCGACTATTTAAAAGCTTGACTCTTGTCGGTGGAATATTTTCCATTGTATCCTATGCTATTTCGTACCTTATCTTTTAAATCTCTATACGATCCAACTTAAATGGTTTCCTTTACTTAGGTACTCTCCGTGGTCTTCCTCTTTTTGTTCTTATCTCTATTTGGACGTAGTTAAGGGAAAAGAATGCAACATCTGAAATGTATCACTGAGATTAATGACTTTTCTTTTTGATATAAGATTTAAAATCTGACAGATTTTTATACTACGTGCATTTTTCTCTTTGAAAACATTAAGAAAGTCAACTTGACGAAGTACAATAGATAGATGTCCTATCCTCTTGTGGCCACCATTAATCCTCTTATGTTTCATTTACTTTTAATAGATTATTAGTTTTTTATCTGTCCAACTGATCTTGTCTTATTTACAAACCAGCAACACAGTTGCCAGAACCTCCAATCATATCAATCCAAATGCCTGCAATCTTTCCCTATCCGGTTGCGTCAAGGTTCAACTTTTGCACAATTGTGGGGCATCAATGCCTTCACCTGTATTTCCCGCGTTGAGTGAGATATTTTAGACGTGAGAAAAGGTTTTTTTAAATTGAAGGCTTGCTTACCGTTATATATTGGTAACAATATCAAGTATGCATCTAGAATTATCGTTGATAATGCTGTCTAAATATTGTAACTTTTTTATATTCAAAGATACTGAAATGGCGACTTCTTTTAGATGGTTATTTTTGATACCACTAGGTTTTTGGTATCGCCTGCATTCATTTTGAGTCCAGATTCTGAAAAAATTGTATTTATAGAAATCAGTAGTGCCTGGAGTTTTGATTACGGGTAAGAGCAAAGACCAAGATCAACTCATATTTATTTGATACTGGTACATATTTATATGATATTATGTAATTTATTGACTTTTGATTTCAAATATATATATTAATTTAAGAATTTTGTCACGTTATATATTGCTTTTCAGGTCTTGCTTAGCCCAGATGTAATGTCGTTCACTAGGTGCAATTGCACTTAAATATATCAATTCAAACCAGCAGCTGCTGCGGCTTTGTTCTTTGTTTCGTATGTAAATCAAGGGAAACCCAATCAACTATAACTAGATAGTACAGTAATGCAAATTCATCCTGACACATGAGTTGACGACATTGCAGCGATCGGCCGTTGAAAGCTGAAAAATACATAGCTGATACGATTTTAGAGTCCTCTGAGCATATCTTTAAAGGAAAGTGAACTTATTATTCACAAGGAAGGGTACCCAACTGTCCGACTCCGATTTGATTCATTCTGATATATGTTATAGAGTAGTCTAAAATAACGGACACGTATTTTTTTTAGCTGCCCAAACTCAACCTTTTAGGAAAAAATGGCCCACAAAGTACTGAAAATTGACCAAACCTTCTAATTTCTCAGAAAAAAATTAATAATTAATTACTGGTTTCGTTATAATATGTTTTTGAGAACATGAATAAAGAATGGGGACGTGTTTTGTCATTTCATCATCATCATCATCAGCCTATGTTAGTCCACTGCTGGACGTAGGCCTCTCCTATTAACTATGCGTATAGACGCATTATGAGGTAAATGCCCATAATCACCACGCTGGGCAAGCGGATTGGCGATCGCAGTAATGTGTCTCTGTCTAGTCTACTATGATGACGCTGCTGCCCATCATCAATCTTGTAGAATGGTCTGTGACACTTTAATCCTTTAGTCGACATTTGATGTCGACTAAAGGATTAAAGTTTGTCATTTCACCACAAACTATTTTTTTATATGAAAAACATATGTCAAAGTTTCATAAATTTTGTCGCTACACTCATTTCTTAAGTCTAAGGCCTGAGTCTAGACGCTCGAGCGGCTCCAGGCGCATACGATTGCATTTGTTTTAAGGTGCGTTCAAACTAAAAGAGCATTCGCTGTTCTAACCTCCCGCTCTACGAAATTCGATCGGTACACAAAACGTGATTGGTTGATTTCGTAGAACGGGCGCTAGGACAGCGAATGCTCTTTTGGTTTAAACGCACCTTAACATGGACGCCCCGCTCGAGCGTCTACTCAGGCCTTAGACTTAGGAAGTGAGTGTGGCGACGAAATTTGTGAAACTTTGACATCTGTTTTTTTTATATAAAAATTGAGCCTGTGGTGATAGGACAAGATACGTCCCCATTCTTTATTCATATTCTCAAAAAGCAAAAAGAAGCAAAAATATTAAACGAGATTTGGTCAAATATAAAAAAAAATTGTTTACTTTTGGTATTTGAAATGCTTCACTATATAATAAAAATATTACATTAATAAAACTATCGCAAAAATACAGTAAAACTTTTTTTTGTATGTGCTACGTAATTAAAAATTTTTTAGGCCATTTGATGTCTGTCATTTAAGCGTTACAAGACTAAAACAAAATCGTTACCTAAAACGCGTTTATCATTACGTAACGGTCTAATCAGTTTTTTTTTATTAAAATTTCTCTTAAAATAGACGGAATCCGCCAAACTTCATACGACATTTTTGACTTCAAATTTGGTCTGAAAACCGCTGCTGTTAAAAGATTTCCCTTTCCTCATGGGCATATTGTATATTCGTCGGCTGACAAGCAAAACTCATTATAAAAACTGTCACGACTCTTAGCAAGCTCTTATATCAGTATTGAATCAGACTTGAGATACGAGCTTTATTTCAAGTAGGTATTTGTTACTTAGTGAGTTTTGATTGTCAATCGACGATATATGTAATGAAAACTAGTTTTTTTCAGTACGAGCCTTTATCCTCCTTTAAATAAAATATACATATACATTTTACGTAAAAGCGGTACGTCATAGTCCATGATCGTCAAAAATATGGACCAGAAAATGGGACCTTTAATTTACATTACCAAGTTTTTATTATTCTCGAGATTTAACCTTTGTCCTAATTTCTTTGAATTATTACTCGTATCGATTTATAACTAGAACAAATAACTTCCCTCTGTGTTTATTTATTAATGTCGGATACTAACTATATATAGCAATTACTTGGTTGGTCCCAAATTCAATATCTATTTTAGTCTCAGTATTAGGTGTTCATTGTAGATAATATGTCTACGTATGTGTATGACTTTATCATATTATCATTTTGCCATTGGAACTATTATGCATTCGTGTAGGTACACATAGATATAACAGCGTGAGGCGAACAACAGCTGTCTAAAATGATGGGTACAGTAGCCGTACCATGAGTTGGAAAGTAACGGTTACGTAAGCGTTTACTCGATTCGTAAAGCAGTCTATCATGCTCACACTGATACATAGGAGCGAGCGTGATGGATTATTTTACTTGTCGAGTAAACACTAACGTAATTGCTACTTACCAACTCAAGGTACGCTACTGATACCTACACTACCGAACTAAATACATCTTGTTCGAGAAATTCACTACATTTACTAATGCTGCCACAAACATCGCTCTATTAACAACTGCTCAAAATTTCACACTAGATTCTTCTTCAAGATAACCATAAAAATTGTTAAATAAATTTCACGAATCTGACAGTCAACGTAAAAGTGTAAGTGTAAAAAATATAAATAAATGTTATAGTATTAATATCTTTGAATATATGATTTTACCAATTCTTATGCCTGAGGTCAGTTCGGTATTGATCTTAAACTGAGAGTGAATGACATAAAAATAAAACTATAAGGTTTTTAAGAAGAGTAAATACTGTATTTTAAGTTTTTTCATTGCAACCTCAATTAGGTTTATCTGGCTGGTGCCACAGAAGTTATATCACTATGATTTGTATGTACATAAAATACAGTATCTACTTTTCTTACTTACCTACTCTCCGGATTCATCCCATTTACTCATAATATATATAGTATGTAGGTCGGTACCTATACAGGGTGTAATCGATAAGTGTTTACAGGCCATAATTCCGTAAATATGAGAGATATCAGAAAAATTTTAACTGATATCGAAAGTACGTTACCCAACGAGTAAAGTTACACTAATAACTTTTTTGAACTCAAATTAAAAATATCCCAAATATATAATTAAGATTGCTTTTAACTTGTGAGATCTCTTGGCTTTTCTACTATTTGTAACATAAATCAATGATAACTTCAAACTCTTCCATACATTTACGAGTAGTACGTAACCGTTCATTCAAAGACTAGTTTAACACGAATATTCTTTCATTTAAGAATAAATGTTAGATTAATTACAATGTATTATTACAATGTATTCGTACAAATAACGAATCTCTAACAATTTTATCTCTAACGACACCCGACGTTCTTTAAGGCTGTAAGTTGTAATACTAAATGTATGGGAGCGTTTGAAGTTAGTATTTTTAATATTACTTCATTTATTTAGAAAAAGTTATTAATATAATTTTACTCGTTGGGTAACGTACTTTTGATATCAGTTAAATTTTTTCTGATATCTCTCATATTTACGGAATTATGGCCTGTAAACACTTATCGATTACACCCTGTATAGCGGTGAGAAATCAAAGCATGCAGACACCAATTCGCTGAATTAATTGCAATGGCACGGTGTATCAATGTTGTGTGAGTATTCGTATCATACATCTTACTTAGTATAGTTATCTGTATTCATATAAAGTAATTTGATACACAAGCTATTTAGTACCCAGTACCCACGAGTTAGGTAGCAACAAACTTGTTATACAGGGTGAAACATGAGTCGTGAACAGTAATACGTTTTTCTAACTCTATGTATAAACTACTAACAATAAGTTACTTAGAAATAGTCATGCTTTTTTATGTTTTTTTTTGTATTTATTGTGGCTTTTTCTAATCTTTAAAGGAATTTTTCAGATATGATAACGGCTATTTAAGCTATTTAAAACTTTAAATTTAATAAATATCATTTAATTTTACACGAAATTACAAAATGGCCGTTATTAATTAGTTAAATTTGAAGAGGGTGATAAATCAAATAATTCCATTAATTTTTGTTAAAAATCCTTTTGGATATCCTAAAGCCAAAAAATACAAAAACATAAACCCAAAAAAATACAAAAAATAAATAAATTATTGGACTTTGACTTTAAATAGCTTGTCAATTTTTAAGTAACTTGTGGGGGCATTTAATTATTAGTTGTTTATAGAGTTATAAAAACGTATTACTGTTCACGACTCATGTTTCACCCTGTAGATACGCGCTTTTTTTTGCATATTGCCCTAACCATATTTGGAGTCATAAATGCTAACACACAATATATTTTTCCTACTCCCGTACTTTTATTTGTCATTTATATGGTCGTGAACACACCATTAAGCCCCTACCTTACAGATGTCAAGATAAGTCTATATTGTCTATTCCCTATAAACGCATTCGGGTTTACACGCAGTGCGTTTTTTGCATTTTAAGACACCTCGTGTATACAAGACTTAATGAAATACATGGCTGGGAACCTAATTAAAAAAAATCTGATGAACAGTAAACCATAGAGAAGCTTTTTTTTTAATTTTGACGTCTCCCGCCCGACCTTGATGATTAATAAAATTGTGTTTGACTAAGAATATTTCAAAAATTTACAATTTTATTTAAAAATAAATGAGTGGTCGTAGAAAAAGTATTGTATGTAACATTGTTTAACTGAGTCAAAAAATGCTCGTGGCGTCTATAATAACAATTTTCGGCTTTGCCTCTAAGGGTTACCCACGCCACTCACCTTTTTTGACCTCTCTTAAACAAGGGTTGCATAAAATACTATAATAGGTATACAGAATTCATGCTCATTAACCCAATATGAATTATTTTCTCCTACTCTCTTGCTAGAAATCGTACAGAAATATAATGTAGTGCAATGAGGAGTTGACTGGCGGGTCGCCGTCCCGTCTGGGCTTGACGGCGCCGCTCAGTCTCCTCTTATTTGGTTCTGTTAGTCGAGTCCGAGTTATCCGCAATGAGATCGATATTTGCGTTAAACTGTACCTATAAAACACCGGCAGTAATTGGACCAAAATGATATGTATAATCTGAACATTCGGTTTTCATAACGTATCAGTAGGCATTTGGCTTAGTTTCATAATGACATATCTCTGTTAAATGTTTATCATTTTAAATTGTGCTAAAATGTATTTAACCGCTATTACTTTTGGTTTTAGATACAAAAACAACTGTAAATTTATATTAATACTACATTACTACAGAGATCGGGACGGAAGGGGTTGCCGGCCCAAGAGATATAGACGGGCCGAGCGAAGCGAACCGCTATTTTCTCAAAATTGAAATGAAAAGAATTAGGAAATTCCAATATAAAAGAGGACTTTGTCGGCCTAGGTTTGCAAGAGTTGTATAAAATTTCATTAACGACCTCTTCTCCTAGCATCACCAGACGTCAATCTTTGCAGCCTGTTATAAGGAACATAGTTAACATCACTACAATATCATTGCATGTTTGAGAAAAAAATCGTATTATAATAGTTTAGAGCTATATTTGACTTCAAAGAAGACAATGCACTTTTATCGCAATAGCGCATTTTGTTTTCCTCTACTATCTCTATCGATCTAATTAAGATAGGTAGGTAGTTGAAAATGCGAAATAGATTCAGTTTGCAATGAAAACAAATGAACCGTTAAAAATACTTACTAGGCTATACTATTTCACGTTAATCAGTTTAGTTCAGGTTGTTCAGAGTGATTTACAGTGCATTTTATACCTTTTTTGTTCAGTCTGTTTTAGTGCTTTCAAGTGTTTTATATTAGTTACTCTATGGAATATATAAACAAAAGGTTATCTCGAAGAGATTTTGTATCACAATTGCGATAAGACTGTCTGTTGTTTACTTTCTCTTATTTTATATTTACTGATATATTAATATTGTATATTGGTACAGATTATGATACAATCTAAAGTAGTTATGTGATAAGTCACAAAAACAACTCGAAAGTGTATATTAAGTGTCTGATGGCCACTGTACCATTCCTACAGCCCGGAAATTGGGCGAAAACTATATTCACAGCGAGTCAAACATTGACACAATGGTAAGGTGGCAGACATAATCTCAGTATAAAATACTTTATTTGTTAAGGAAAAAGCTGTCACTAACATTTGAACCTTTTTTACAGCACTGGAAATGATACACATTCGTACTACGCGATGGGAGCTTAAATTAATTACTCTAATGTTATTAATGGGTGGTAACAACGGCTATACTTCTTAGTTTATCGTCACGCAATATTAGTCTGTGTACATTAAACACTCGCCATTTGAGTGCAGCGCACTAACGCTTTTGCAATAAGAACAAAACGGTCGAAAGCAAGTTTGTCCATTAGACTCGCGCACCGATGGTTCCGTACACATTTTCATTAAGACATAAGCCTCAATCAATTTTTAAACTCTATGTCAATGAGACAAATTTCCAATTTGATTTAGCAAATTATGTCATAATGTAGGCACGATGCATGATAGGTAGCTATAAAAAGACATTCAAATTCTAGTAAGTGGGCATTTTCACTTTTAGGTTCACCCAATTAGCGTGAAATTAAAAAACCTTAATTGCAGTCAGCTTTGCAACGATAGTTAAGCATTAAATTTCGTTATAACTACAAAAAGGGCTCGGTATTCTGGTACATTGGAACAACATTATAACTGTATAAATATTTTTATTTTAACAACGGTCTGAACCAAAGGTGACCTAGCCGGTTGTCGGGGCGATGCTTACTAATCTACAATTTAAATTGTAAAAAGCCACAAATGATTAAACATAAATTCCTATGGGTAGCACATGTGACTCAAATATCCATACCAAATTGACCCAGAATAACTATATTACTAACTACTTAGCGGCCCAACAGACATTATTCTGTATGATAGGAAATGTAAGTGTGTAACTGTGACCTTTCCTCAGTAGAACCTTTGATTCACTTCAAGAAACATCTCAAAATAAATTTTAGAAATATACATGTAAGCTGACCAACACATTTATCGATTTATTTTTATTTACATAATATATTCTCCTATGATCTTCATGGTTATTTCCATTGGCAAACTTCTGAGATTATGATAAATAATTCGAGAAAGAGGTTAATATTATTCCCACACATTTTAATTAGTTCAAATTCAAAACTTATTTATTGCCCAAAAAAAACACATGATATAGTTACAAGAAGAGTAAAAAAAAAATTTGCTCAAACACTATGAAACATTAAGCTAACTTATTAATTAACATAATATGGAGTATGTAGGCAATGCGGGCCAACCTCAGCATGTGCTGAACTGGTGTCCAGCGCTGGTTTACAGTTACCTGGTCAAGTACAACTGTGCTTATTATGAAATTATATAAATAAAGAAATAAAGTATAATATTGTTGGGCATTTTTAGTGTAATGACAGTAATGAGTGTGAAGGAGGTGAAGAAGTGTGATAAAGGTGATGAAAAAGGTGAAGGTGATGATGATGAGGGTGTACACAATATTACATTATTTGACTTTTTATATTTTAATTATAATTAGTATATGATTCTTGTTCACTAGAATTCAAAATGTTGCTGAAATGTATATTTTAGGTTTTTCATATATCCCACCTTATTCCAACTCAAAATTTTCATTGACTATTTTCCTAAATTCTTTCGATAAGAAATATAATTTATAGCAAGTTGTTGTTGGATTAGCACTATTTATTTTATAACTATCAAAAGAGATGTAGGTAACATACAGCCGGACAAAATGGCACCAGGGTAGGAAACCCTTTATCTTTTGGCATGGAATCCAAAAAGATCAAGTATCAAGGTACCTAAGTAATTGATGATTGTGTACAAAGAACAATAGCTACTTTAATTACTAAGAGTACAAAATGCAACCTACACTACACTACTACATAGGTTCACACACTATAGTAACAGAGCAATTTAAAACTATTCTAGTGCAGACTTTAACGGTCTACAAAGTATTTTGAATTTTTTATCATTCGTGTACTAGCGATGGCAGCCACGACAAACATTTGTATGTCTAGTTTTATTGTGCCTCTCTTTCAGCGTTTACACAATGCTTCTTTATTCGCATAGGTTTAAAAATCCACGTTTGGTACCACTATTGGATTTTCAAATATTGGACATGGTGGTAGATAAGAATTAAAGAAGAATTTTGCCCAACTTATTGCATTGCGTCCTCGTATATTGCACGAACGTATCCTATTCAACTATAGTGTTCTTATCACTATAGTGTAAAACTAGATATATTTTAAGTAGGGGTAACTCGTTATCATGAAAAAGAGGTTACAGTACCTTGCATTGCAATTTGTTATGGTTCTAAAGAATATTGTTTTACAAAGTACTATTGAACACGTTTCTAGAGATGTTTCAGATCGAAAACAAAAATTATGTGTGTTTAGCATGTGATAGCCATGAATCGGTAATCAGGATTGCAAAGGATCGTCAGGATGCAGATGATACTGGTGGCTGGTGGCGGGTGAGTAACACAACATAAGTCTTTTTCTATATTTTTATACAAATGTGTAGTTGACCGGCTAAGCCGCATTTAATTATTTCAATAACAGTAATTCCTTCTTAGCGACGGCATTGCAGTGAAGATAATCCCCTTTGTTTTACTTAAAAAGTTTTGTCCGACCGAGCTCTTACTGTATTTATTATCTTGTAACCCTGTTTATTAATAAATAAATAATAATGTCCATAGTTGTGATTCCAGTTCGCTACAGCAAAGTCATATCGAAGTAATAATGTCTAAAATTATTCAAATACCTAACTTACGGCTAGTAGTACCTATTAGTAGTAGTAGTATTCGTCAGCCTCCGTAGCCTAGTTGGTAGTGACCCTGCCTACGAAGCTGGAGGTTCCGGGTTCGAATCCCGGCGAGGGCATTATTTGTGTATTTATTTATCACAAGAGACGGAAGAGGTCGTTATGGGGCAAGGCGTGCAGGAATCCCCAATAGTATTGTTGAACGATGCGCCGTTGGAAGTTGTAGATAGGTTCTGCTACCTTGGGTCCACCGTATCACAGAACTTGTCGCTTGATATGGAAATAAACATTCGCATCGGCAAAGCTTCCACGATGTTCGGGAGGCTCAGTACAAGGGTATGGAATAATAAACACCTGACTTTAAATACAAAGACGATCGTATATCAGACATGCATCTTGTCCATACTCTTGTACGGTGCTGAGACTTGGACATCGTATGCTAAGCAGGAACGGAAATTAAATAACTTCCATATGCGCTGTCTTAGGCGCATTTTAGGCATCACTTGGAAGGATCGAGTTACAAACGAGAAGGTGCTTAGCATCGCACGCATGCCGAGTATCACAGCCGTATTGAAACAAAGGCGGTTGCGGTGGTTGGGCCACGTGCAAAGGATGGAGCCTTCTCGTTTGCCGCGTGTAACTCTCCTGAGTGAAATTGCCTACGCCAAGCGTCCGGTTGGCCGACCAATGTTACGCTTCAAAGACAGTGCTAAACGCGATATGGTGTCTTTCGGAATTGATCCATGTACGTGGGAAAAAGCATCCGAAGACCGAGATCATTGGAGAGGGGTTCTAGGTGAAGGCGTGGTGTCCCATGATAACGCTTGGTTCGATCTGCTCTCGTTCAAACGGGAACTAAGACACCAGCGCGCAGTCTTACCTCCCGGATCACCAAGTGCGACATTTACGTGCACTTTATGCGGTCGTGGCTGTCGCTCCCGTATTGGCCTAACTAGCCACACACGTAAGTGCCGAACCTCTTTGGACGCTGCTTGAAGCATCTTTTATAGATGTCAGAGGCCAATGAATGATTTATCACAAATATTTGTTCCTTGGTCATGGTTGTGTATGTATTTAAGTACCTATATGTATCTATCTATTATATATATCGTCGCCTGGTACCCACATCACAAGCCTTAATTGAGCTTACCGTGGGACTAGGTTGATTTGTGTAAGATGTCCCAAGATATTTATTTATTTATATCTACCCTAAAATATGAATCTAGACTACTTTTTTCAATATATTATCACAAAATTATCTTTGTACCTGTCGACCGGAACAAAGTTTTTTAGTCATTATGAAACTACGTAGATATATTATTTTCAACTTCAGCGTAATCGTAATTTGGTATGTATTTCATGGAAGTGATCTATTGACCAACTAATGTAAACATATTGTTTTAGTAAACTCATCTCATTTAATAAACTTCACTAATCGATTACTTGCATGGAGTTTATTTGCAAATAAATACAATATTGGTAGGTATGTACAATTCATTCTTAGCGAATATGCATCGCCACTTAACTATATTACATCATGTTCTAGGATCTGCCACTGTGACAATAGCGAAAAAAGTACGCAAATTTATTTCCTTAGCTGTACCTATGGGGCGGAAGACCAACTGGGTCGTTTGCAAAAAAAAAGTACATAGTTAAAGGCCTTTAATTGAAACAAAATGTATCGTCATAATTTTTGTGTGACGCCACGACGTATCGCGTTGTTAAATTTTGTATAATGACTTGTGGCAGTGAAAAAAGGCTACTTTAATTTCAATTTTCTATGAGCGATCAACAATACGCGCCTATATCTTTTTAAATGTGAAGCCTTTTCCTTCTACTAAAGGTTGTTGGACAGAGTACACGCTATAATTAGTATGACAAAATTTCGTAACACAATTGACGCGATCGTGATTTTTTTTGTTGATGAAGGGCTTAACTAATATGTACAATTTTTTTGGCAATTGACCCAACTACGACACTCCACATGCGTACGGTATGGACCAACATGCTCTTGACCGGATTTTTGTAATAACTATATTTTATCTGCGGATGACAACCGCATCCACAGACCACGAACCCTGTAAAGTGTTCGAAACGTTGGAATGAAGTTAAAATTTGTTAATATACGCGAGTTTATCCGTTTCCATAGTTTTATTTCATGTGTAATCCTCGCGGTAACCGAAGAAAATATTATTAACTAAATTTTACCTATTTCCATTTTATACCACTTCGTAAACACCCCCAGTTACCTAACTATTCGAAAACTTTATTTCGTGAACGAATTTTTACTCGTATTTTTTTTATTAGAATACTAAATAGACCTTTAAAAGGATTACCCGTATTTTTGTTACACCCTGTTCCTGCCAACCCTTCGTGTGCAAATCAGACAAACGACTATAAATAATCGTAACGTAAGCAGTTTGAACTATAAAATTAGACGAATAATGTAACCAAATGTACAAATTACCTACTAAATCCCAATTAAAAAAATGACCATATTATTCATAATTTAAAACATATATCCTTATCAGGTTTTGCTATATATATTATTTTTATACACGTATCCGAAATAATTGGCGGGTTGTATTGTCTGTCTCCTAATTATACGAACCTGATTTTAAAAATCTAACTACCTACTTCCCTCTCTCATAACCTCATAAGCTATTGATATTAGAAAATTAAAACTTAATAACTGGTTCATAGTCTGAAACTGTAGCCTATAAATAACCTCTTGTTGCATCAGGTAAGTAGGTATTCTTTATTAGATTCAGTCTGCATCTCCGTCGTCTTAGTTTTCCCGGCATATAGACTTTGAGAAATTTCATGTTTCTTCCGTTCTAAGAAAACATCGAAAACGTAACTTATTTTAAAATCAATCATTTAACGTAGGTATAGTCAAGCAATTGGAATCGTACGCCACCCGGGAAAGTAACATTATTTATACATCAGTCCTTAAAAACATTCTGAATACTTCTCAGTTGGACATGGCTTTTAATTATCAGAGACTCAGGTCGGCCAGGAGCATGTCGGGTCATATTGAGTGTAATGTTCCATAATTGATTGTCCTCTTTTGTGTCATATTTAATGAATTTAATGATCGGTGAAAGGTAGAATTTTAGATCAATTTGGCGTCAAACTTAATGAGCAATATGAATAAACCTGTGTTGTGTTATAAAAATCAAACTAAGTAGTAATAATGTTAAGTAATAACAATAATAACGTAGTCGCGTTTGTAAAGAGAATCGCCCTCGCACCAAATGCTTATCGTATTTATTTTATAAGGGTATTTCTCAGATTTAGCATTCTCAGACTAATTGCCACAACCTTTTTCAAATATTGGTATTTTCTGTTTAAATATATCGGAAAAGAATTTATTGCAATCCACTGAATAATTTAATTACTTTGGCATCATGATAGGACAAGCGGAAGTATGTTTTTTTCGAGAAAGATTATTTCACCGTTGCGGCAATTAGAAAATTGCCGCAACCCTTTTAATTTCTTGCTTATTTTGAAACAATGTTATGATAAAAGAGATAAATAAAAATTACGGAAAAAAATTATTATTATGACATTGTGATAGAACATCCACAAATTTACTTTTTTAAATTAAACATACTTTCGAGTCGTCGTAATTAGAAGATTGTTTCGGCGATTAGATAAATCCTTTTTATGTATTTTTTTGTTATGTTATATATCAAATAGACTCTAATGTACTAAATAATACTCAGTATGTTCACTCGCAGTACCTATGTTTTTTTTTGAAGGTATACTCAACTGAAAAAAAGTAATTGATAAGCACGGAGCAAAACTTTTTTTATGTGTGAATCAAAACCAAAAATTATTGTAATGAGAGCTTTAATAATGATGACGGACCAGCAACAACGTCAAATCTTGGTGTGCTTTTTTCCTGAGCTTTTTCTTTTGGGGGAGTCTGAATACTTTTGATAACATTATTTTAGCACTCCTCGGCTCTTCGACGATACGGTCTATTACATTTTCCCCGCAATCGGTGCTTTTGGGCGTCAAAGGCATCAAATTCGTAATTTCTTGCAAACTCATATACTTGTCTGTTGTATCACATGCCTCATCATTTGATTTCGGGGAGATCACGGACATTATACTGCTTATGTTTGGACATGTAGCATTATTTTCTGTCATTTCATTATGCACTGTGTAGAATCCGGAGTGATTACCGTGTGGGCATGTAATTGGTTGATAAATACATTCCTGCATTCTGCAACTTAAATTTCACATTGCAAGTAAATTGGGCTTTGATACGTGCCAAACAACCTGATGTACTTTCATTGTGCCTTTATATTCTCGTAAGTCTGTAGGAATCAACAGATCTCTTTGCAAGATGTCGGATTCGTAAACTGTGTCAATAATAACGTCCTTTAAATTTGACTTCAACTCACTAAAAAGTGTATCGATATCAGCAATATCACGACGCATCTATCTGCACACTGTTTGACTGCTGCTCCTACACCATCTGCTGCGCTCTTGCCGTGTCCAGCCTCGGAGTAGTTCCAACCAATCATCTGTAAATTAGGGTACTGCCTATTGAGTTGTGAAATGACATAAAACATTTTTTTATTACGATATTGCCCAGTTGGCGAATCTGACACAAAGTGGATGGCATTCACTTGTGGGGCTTCTTTTTCAATAAAATTGAGAATGGGTATCAGGTGGCTCCAAACTGCAACAGCATCGTGTCTGAGACAAGAACTTAGTGTACAATACGACTGATGCACACGCGTGCCATTTTTATTGTAATAAATGACGGATGTATGAAGGGTAATTTGTTGCCTGCTGCCACCAAAATGGAATGATTGTATTTCTTCGGTATACTTGGTGTTGTAGTTTTCGCTAAAATCAATATGGACCATGCAATCATTTTCTGGCAAATTGTCTCTAATATTTCTGATATAGGCTTGTTGCTTCAAATTATTAGCACAATGATTCATGTAAGGCAGTAGTAACGAATTAAACTTTTCGATTACATTTTTAGGAGTAGTTATTATTTTATCCTTTAATGTTTGCTGTGATGTTTTCTCTTTTCCATCTTTGATATAAGTAACTTTCTTCGCAATCCAATGGCAGTATGATATTTCGTTAGAGTTATTGAATTCTTTGAATATTATTGTCCGGTTC
This sequence comes from Thaumatotibia leucotreta, assembly GCA_025490895.1. NCBI lineage: Eukaryota > Metazoa > Arthropoda > Insecta > Lepidoptera > Tortricidae > Thaumatotibia > Thaumatotibia leucotreta. The sequence goes on along the minus strand of JALPQI010011238.1, from coordinate 15,333 downwards.
TTACAATTTGTGCACAATCTTTGCACGCATTCAATTTTATTTGCATCACAACATAACGATGATAGAACCCCGAATGCAGAGCATTCTGTAATTATGTCAAATCTTTTGAGAGATGCTATAATTAAATCCATGTTAGCATGTATTTTGCACATACATGTCTCTCTTGCTTTTGAATCAGCTATTAGAATCCAAAATGGCCTTCATCTGCAAAATGTCGCATAGCTGACTTTATACCCGTTTTGATTTACAAATTTTTTGTGAAGATTTTGCAAGGTGTTGGTTATATATCTTTTTTGCTTTTTATTTTTATTTTTTGAAATAATTTCTTTTTTGCCGGAACAGATACGGCTATTCTCGTCAAGCTCTAAAAATCTTTGAATATCTCGTTTTATAGTGTCTACGGTATTTTGCGACAATAATTTTAGCGGAGCATTTTTCTTCACTTTTTCTTTACGTATCATTGGCGCCAACTTAATCATTCTTAGTCTCAATGCTTGTTTCCGATACTTTTCTTTTTCTTTTTTCAAATCATCAATTTTTCTTCGCATCAATGCCATTTCTTTATTTGCTTTATATTTGTATCTTTTAAATGCCAATGAAGGTGAGTTTATCGGTCGTTTAGATTTTTTACCAGCTGTGTTGGAATAATCCGACATATGTGAAGTTGGTGTTGCACATGATGACGAAACTTGTTCCGTGTCTTTGTCACATGTAGCGGTGTTATCGTCAGATTGGTTTCGTTCTGAATTTACAGTTGCAATAGAACTAACAGATGGGGTGCGAGATACTTGATGAGTCAAAAGAACCGCACTATTGGATAAGCCTGTTGCCTCGTTTGTAAAAGCGGTGTTAAAGGTCTTTTTTGTTGATGAGGTGGCTTGACTGGCTTGCCCGTGTCCACTAAAAGCTTTTGATCGCAGCGAGTAGCCTGTATCAGTCGATAATGGTGGCGATTTGCAAGAAAGGGGATCATTTATTTCGCTGTTAGGTTTGTCTGTATCTATCATCTCTTCTTCTTGGATTGTTTCTAATAGTTTTTTTTCTTTCTTTCTTTGATAATATGCACGAAAATGTATTCTGTTTCGCAGTCGTGTTCTTAGCTTATCTCTTTCAGACATCTCACGTACCGGTAGAATTTTTTCTCCTTTTTACGTTTATTGTATCTTTCTTTGTATTTTTCTTTTTGTTGCTGGTGAAGAACAGGATCATTTTTTATTTTCTCTTGTCTTTTACGCGCTGCGTGTCTCCTAGTATTTAATTTTTCCTCTTTACTTTTTTTTGGTTTACCCATCCTAAAAGAAAAAACATAATCAACGAATTTTAATTACTAATAATATACCTAATCAAATAAAAATATAAAATGGCGGTATTTTTTTTTGTCCATAAAATGGTCTCTAGTTTCATCCCTAGTTCGTTTGCGCACTTTATCGTGGGACACACTGTATAATACATATTATTAATTACAAATTTAAGTAATTAATTTCATTATAACATAATATCCTCTATATCATAACACGCGTATCATACGATGGCAATTAGAACAGTCCCGGCAATTAGAGTCGTGGCTCTTAGAGAGAAAAGTATTTTTTGATAAAAAATGCAATTGAATAAAGACATTTCTTATATGTATATATCACAACCCATGAAGCCTAGCATGACGCTTTCGTGACAATATACAGTATAAAGCTAATTAGAACAGGCAAATTAATAAGCGAGGTAACAGGAATTAGAAAAATCAAAAACCAAAGTCAAGGCAATTAGATACTTACGTGGACTTCCCCTAAGTTCACTGACACTACGGACGTGTGCACTGGCCGAGCGCGTACGCAATACTGACGGCTCATTGCCCGTGCCATAGTGATGTGCATGATAGCCAAAGTTAGGGTTGTACGAGCTCGATTGTTAACAGTCGCGGCAGTTATACTTTTCGGCCGGACAAAACTGTTATCGATGGTTTTGTTAAATAAAGTATATTATATTTTGTTGCATATATTATATGTTGTGTATAATATCTTTTTTCATAAGAAAACCTGATTTGAAACAGCAAAAAACACTAATTTTTTAAGACACGGACAAAATTCTAAGCTGGGAGAGCGTTTGGACGCATCGTGGCAATTATAAGAACAGGGTTTTTAAAAAAATTATAAAACAAACTAAAACCCTTAGGGGCATGACTGTATATGCAACAGATTGGTATAGGTGCAAACTGTCTATATAAAAATTAGCGCCTCAATATTATTTCATTTTCCCATGGATTTTGCCTCGGACATGAAAAATCATGCTCTCAGAGAATTGCCCATAAAGGGCTCTCATGACAAATATTATTTACTGTTAATTTGAGTTTCTGTGTTTGTTATTTTCTGAGGTATGATTATTTTTTTATTTTCAACATTGGCTAATGCGATTCACATGAACTTTCGGAACCATAATATACATGTAATGACTCATATATTCTTGAAATAACATTGAATAGTGCTACTAAAAATCATGCGACACCTACATAATTTTGTATAGTTGCCGATTTCTAAGAATGAACTTTTGACAGTTTATAAATGAGCCTTATGTATATGACGTTAAGACTATCGGAAAAACGGTGAATCCTACCCTCATATTAATAATAGGCATTAATATGTAACTGTCTACAGATCATTCTTAGAAATCGGCAACTTTAGTATGAAGTACCGAATGAATTATTATGAAAAATATACAGGCTGATTACGGGGTCGTGGAGCAAGAAAGAAGCATTTAACTTATTTTCTCCGAAGGATCACGATAGGTTAGGACTAACAGCACACCAGCGACTTATTTTAGTCAGCAAAAAAATGCGATAATTTGAAATCATGGTCACCCTATTATTTCCAAAGAAAACTTATGTCAAGTGCATGGACTTAACAATCATCGCAGTAAGGTTGTTATGAGGATACTGATAGACAGATAAGAATAAATTTATTCGATGCCTACTGCGATCACCTCGATAATTTTGTAGTATTTAGAAGGAAAAGACTGAATAAAAATTTAATCTTTATTTACAAAAACAACGCTAAACGTACTTTAAAAGTTGTTCAAAATGTGAACCCTGTTCCTGTTCTCACAATTCCGCCCGTCGCCTAAGATTGGCCTTTAATCTGTTCAAAGCAAAGCGGTTTTGTTTAACCTTTTCAAAGGCTAAAACAATCCGCTCGCGTAGCTCTTCTACGGTGTTAGATTCTTGCTCATACACCAATCGTTTCACCTCTCCCCAGAGAAAAAAGTCCAACGGTGTAAGGTCGGGGCTGCGAGGTGGCCATGGAATAGATCCAAGGCGACCGATCCATCGTCGCGGGAATTGTTTATTCAAATAATCACGAACACGGTTATGGAAATCAGCAGGTGCACCATCATGTTGGTAATGCAGGTTTTCCAAATAATGTTCCGGGACGCCTCGTAATAGTTCCGGCACAACTTCGCGTAACAAGTCAAGGGAATTCATACCATTCAATCTACCTTCAATAAAATGATGCCCGATAACAACATCGTTAATAGTTCCCCCCCAAACATTCAAAGAAAATCGTGTCTGATATGCGTTTCTCCGAGTAAGATGCGGATTTTCTGCACTCCAAAAATGTTCGTTGTGTACATCGAACAAACCAATACGCATAAATGTACTCTCATCAGTCCACAAGATATTCGTTTCTTCATTTTCTAAAATCCATCGACACAGGTTCATTCGTAAGGGAAGATCAGGGGCGGTGATATCCTGGACAGGTAAAAAATGGTATGGATGCAATCCAGAAGCGTTGAGCAGTTACCAGATAACTTTGGCTGACATTGTATCTTCTAGCAGCTTGTCGGGTACTGCGTTGCGGATCTCGGAGAAAATATCTGAGTATGCGTTGATCCAGGTTCTCGGGATTGCCTCGCCTTGCAGGCCTGTCGCCACCTCGTGCTTGGGCGTGGGTTGGAACACTGAACTGCCCGTATTCTCAAAGATTATGCACCATTGTATTAATCAAACGTGAAACGTCTAGTTGGTATTGGCAAATTGGGAGATCGCTGATGAAACATTTCACTTGCTCTGGTAGTGTTGTGTGTTTGATAGTAAAACATAGCCATATCTGATCGCTCGATATGAGAAAATGGTTACGGCGGAGGCATAATGCATAATTAATTAATTTTATTATAAATCTTTGTTGACACGTTTATTGACTTTGATGTTGTAACATTATTACTTATAAATTATTAAGTATTCTATCAGACAGTTTGTTTTCTAAGAAGGTGTAATATTAAAAGTAGGGTGACCACGCTTTTTAAGTCAATAATAGTTTTTAAATAAAAATACGTAAATAACTAATCATCTTTGTTTCAATTAAAATATTTAAAGGTAGCATCGCAATCGTTTACCGAGTCAGAATAAAATGGTTGGGATCACGACCCCGAAATCATCCCGTATAATGTAGCAGGCCTTAACATGACAAAGAACTGTAGGTGTCGCTATTGGGTCATTCCAGGTGAATTCAACAAATCGAGTGTGCTGCATGGTTTTAAATTTGAATGAAAATAAAGGAGGATATACTTCATGGTGGCAAAAGTGTTGAACCACGACCGGTTTTATTTTTTTATGATCATGTTTTGCTCATTCAATGTTAAGAGTGGGGCCAAATTTCTGCTTGCACAAAATCAGACATTTATTTTCTTTATAAGGTAACTAAATAATTATTATTTTGAGTTCTTTCAAAAATGATAAGGGTCTCAAAAGACAGTTTTTGTTTGAAGTCAATATTTTCAGAGATAACCGCACCGGAATAAAAAAATTGTGCTCCCCTCTAACTTTTGATCCACGGGTCCAAATATATCCGGTTTTTTTGTAATAACTACGGGCCAACTGATCATACACGTAAAATATTCCTTAAGTATATTGCTATAATGTTTTTTTACGTCAAATGTTCTACTGTTTTCAACTTCGTAATCAATTATTTTTTCAAATGTCCACTTCCTCTTCTTAAAAAGCTACTGAACTGAAAACTAATAATACGACTAGTGTTTCCTTTCCAAGGCACAACAGTTTTTTATACCATTAATGGTTCCGTAGCCAAAATGGCCAAAACGGAACCCTTATAGTTTCGCCATGTCCGTCTGTCCGCCTGTCCGCAGCATAGCTTAGTTAGGCCGTTAATACTAGATTAGATCTGCAATTTAGTATAGGTATACATATTAATCATGCCAACAGAGTATGACAATAAAAACTAAAAAAAAAAATTTTTTTCGGGTACCTCGCTAACTAGTGAAGTGGGGATATTTTTTTTATTTTGAATAGGTCTTTCAAAAATAATAAGGTTCTTAAAGGAAAGATTTTTTCGAAAGTCCAGAAGAAAAAAAAATTGTGTCCCACCATCTAACTTTTGATCCGTAGGTCCAAAAAATATGAAAAATTCATGAATAGTGAGCTTATAGAATATATTTTAAAATAAAACTATTTTTAACACAATCGGCCCAGCCACTTTTTGAATAACTACGGAACCCTACACTGATCATGACCCGACATGCTCTTGGCCGGTTTTTCAATTATATTATTACAAGTATGTAACTAGCAGAACATGTTGCAAAGTAAATATATCGTTATGAGCCGGAGCCATTAGAAGGCTTGCCAAGTAGTTTAAGTGCTGCCAATTCCATGTTGATATCAACCGGTGCAGCTTGCAAGCACTTAGCTACTTGACGTGCTTTTGGCACATGACTAGGCTCAGAACAGAGACAACATTCCAGACTGTTCCATCATGTGTCACACTAAAACCGTTAGTAATTAAAAAACTACTAGTTGATAACTTACATTCATAATCGCCTCTTTAAACATTACTACGACGAAGTGGAAAGAACCTCTTAGTTCTGAGTCTAAAAGAAGCAAAAAATGTTATCAGGTCACATAAGCAAAAAAATAAACTCTTTCGGTTTTTTGTGTCTTTGGAGAACTTCCCACATGACAAATAAATATACTTAGCGAATTAATGTATATAGTAAATATATAATTAAAAACAACTTTTTTATTTGTATTAATTATGCGAAAAATTTATAAGTTGCCTAAGAAGTTTGTGAATTATTATTTTTAAACTAAACTACTTAACAACTTGAAATTAGCTAGAATCCAGCGAACGCCACATTTTAATATCTAAATATGTTCAGGATTATGCCCCTAAAATCTTTCCCTTTCCTCCCGGGCACCACGTCTAAGCTGTAATAACTTCAAATCAAAGATAATATACCTATTAAAAAACAACAACATCTTTATATGTACCAAATTAATCCCATCTCTAAAATGCGAAATTTTCCTAAAATATACCTGTAGGTATTTTGTAGGTACATTCGTTATTTTTAGGTACATAAGAAAAAATATCGACAGAATTTAAACAATAAATAGAAACACTACACTGTGGGTACATCATCAACATACTGGAATTCTACATTACTCTACATAGATAGAGGCGCACAATTAGTAAGTAATTTACACTCCCTACTATAACGTAGCTCCACAACACTAATATCACTTGCACATGCTCTACTACTACATAATGTTGTACCTACCTATCGAATGCAGTCCAAATTTCGAAGTTGTTAGCGAGTGTTCGAACTACGTCAATTACTTGCATACAATACGAGCATTCAGTATGTTCGCCGTTGCATAATTGTTAATCTCAAAACTGTTTTACTACTCCACATGGAATAGATCTCTTTATAATATGATAAATGCGACTTTGGGATTATTGTGTCTATTTGAATTATTTATAAGCAACGTTAGCTTATTACAACTCCTGTGGTAGTGGTAAAGGATTGAATTAAACTACTTTTAGGAACACTTCCTATCGAGGGCGTTTCAACGAGACGTATTCAGCTATGTTTCTCTATACGCCACATGAAATAGATCTCTTTGTTTGATATACTAATGTGATTAAGTAGGGATAATTGAAAAAAAAAGCAATAATGGAAGAAAACCATCTACCTCCGGTGAAAGTTCCCCTGGATCACTATTCTCACGGCTCTAATTTTGCTACGGAGCAAATACTCGTATTTTCAACTTATCCCTCAGTACACTTCTGACGCTACTGGACTATTACTTACACTTCTTAGATGACATTGAGATTCCAAATTGTGTGTCCTGTCCCAAAGCAAATTATTTTTGTAAAACGCTGATATGTATGGCTATGAATGAAAATAACAATAGGTATTGTATGCATTTTGTACATGGAAATTTATACGCAATGTTCGGGCAAAAACAATAATGTCATTAAAAGTAACTGCTTAATAACACTGAGTAGACATCCATAGTTACAAAATAACATGAAATGTTTAATGTGGAGTTCGAGTCTTCATGATTTTTTTTTAAACGTGTTTTTCGTTGATTTCCATATTGATTGCCTTGGTTTTTAAATGCTTTCTCGGTGGAGCGACACTAAACACATTTTTTTCATGGGTATTACCAGTATTTGTGCAATTGTTTTCTCAATCATGCAATGAAATATTGTTGTTATGTTCCTTATAATGGCTGCGATGTATCACGTTACAGGTGGGGTAGGTGAAGAGGTCGTTAATCGAAATTTCACACATTTCTTGCTTCTGGCAAAGTCCTATTTTTTTATTTCTATTTCACATGAATTGTGGCTCAGGCATCATTCACTCGAGCTACAGTGCAACACGGCTGGTATTGCTTTTCTTATATTTTTTTAGGTTCCCTACGTCATGGGCTATCAGAATATAACCCCATGTATGTTAGCCGATTTCTTGTAGTTTTCGAGTTATGAATTTTTGAAATTTTTTTTTTTTGAGAAATGCTGGATGAAAAAATTTATTGATAAAAAAAAAACTATTGGGTTTTTTTAATATTTTCTTTTTGTAAAAGTATTACTAAGATAAAGCATTTACTGACAAAAAAAATAGCGTCCTCACTTTGATACAAGTAGGATTAAAAATACCAAATTCAAAATTTTACGTTAAAAACGCATCAAAATAGCATTTATGTACGTAAATAAAAAAAATAAAACATATCCCAAGGATATTTGGTAATCTAAAGACTGCCCTAGACTTTAAACCTTCGTAAAAGCAAAAAAAAAGTGATACTTAATGATGAGGATTTTTCGGAGTGGTCGTTCAAATAAACTTAAAAAAAAACATTTAAATTTTTTATTTAAAAATAAAGTAAAATTTCGTCTGTTTTGTTGTTCTTATCAATAAACAAAGACAGAAAATACCACGAAAACTCAATTTGTGTAGTTATTCAAGTTATTTTTACTGCTTTAAAATTTTAAGCTCTTTTAAGCTTATTTGATCGACTGCTCCGAAAAATCCTCATCATTAAGTATCATTTTTTTTTGCTTTTACGAAGGCTCAAGGTCTAGGGCGGTCTTTAGAATACGAAAATTCCTTAGGTTAATTTTTTTATTTACGTACATTAATGCTATTTTGATGCGTTTTTAGCGTAAAATTTTGAATTTGGTATTTTTTTATCCCACTTGTATCAAAGTGAGGACGCAAATTTTTTTGTCAGTAAATGTTTTATTTGTAGTAATACTTTTACAAAAAGAAACTAGTTAAAAAACCCAATAGTTTTTTTTATTAATAAATTTCTTCATTCCAGAATTTCTCAAAAAAAATTCAGAAATTCATACCTCGAAAACTACAAAAAATCGGCTAACATACATGGGGTATATTCTAGGGCTACCGGTATCCGTGTTACCCGCAGACACGTGTAAACGAATCCTTAGCACCGGCGGTACTAAGAACCCGAACGACACGAAACGCCAAGAAACGTTTCCAACTTAGAAACGTTTCCAAGCGCGGGTCCGCGGATCTACTTAGAAACTTTTCCAAGCTTGAGTCTTGCGGATCCATTACAATTGAATATTCGAAAAACCTATGTTTTTATTAGTAAAAAGTCTGAAACAAAAAAATACCTGCCGAAAAATTCGCAGTTTTTTACGAATTACGCAGCTAGAAATTTTCTTTGTTGCAGGTTAAATGCGGTTCAATACTTTGTTCAAATATAAAATCGTACCTATATTTTAGATTGCCACTGCCACTACACATTGAGGGCGGATCAGACACAGGTACTCGGGTATCCGTGTCTTAATTACACGGTTCCTAATTAAACGTTTCCAACGGGTAAGAAACCCGTTTCCCGGTAGCAAAGAAACGGGTACACGGAAACGGGTACACGAAACCCGGACACGACCGAGAGCCCTAGACTATATTCTGATAGCTCATGACGTGAGGAATCTAAAAAAAATTTTTTGATGTCATGGTTTGGACCATCCTGTATACTAGCTGAGCGAGGAGCTACAAATATCACCGTTTCTCTTTGCTTTACACTGAAGCAATTATCTTTTATTCGTTTTAATAGCCGAGCTATCAATCGCGAACTAGCTTTATGCAAGTACCTAATATTTTACGTTGGTTTTATTTCAGACTACTTTATTATCCGATTGTCGCGGTCTGTCCTTTGTTTGTACCTTAGAATAATAATTATCATAAATGATTCTAACAAATTAGAAGTACGTTGTACCTGTTTAACTAGAACGAAGAACTATTGTTGACTATGGTAATTATTGACGGACGGTGAAGAGGGTATAATAACTGAAATTAAAGTGCGGGTGCACGGCCGGAGCGCCCCACTGCTCCGGTTCGCTGTAACGGGCTTGTTACGTGGATATAAAAATAATGTACTTTTATACATAGTGAAAATATTAGCGGGTCAGTGAGTGCAGCTACCTGGTCGTGCTGCTAACTACACAAAAGTAGCCTTTAGATGTGTAGTACATACGTCGATTTCATATGTATAATATTATGTCATTTTTGAGAAAAATAGGTTAAATGCTGATCGATCAATTCCTATACAGGATTCAAAGCTTTAATGGGACTAAATAAATCCGACTAGAAAACCCAGAAATCAAAAATAACTTTTCTCGTACATTTTGAAGGTCGACTCGATAACGAACAAAAACCCTCAAATGGAAAGAAACTTCCATAAATACTTCTAACTACAGTGAAGGTAATGTGAAATTTTGTTTGAACTGGACAGGAATGCCGTGAAATGGCATGGAAACTACATTTTTTTAGATAAGTTAAATAAAATCTCTAAATCGGTGCACGATATTTTTCTTTTTAACCCTAGAGAAAAATCTAAATATGTTGCCTAGAGCGTATCGAAAAATTAAGAAATAAATAGCGAATCGAATGATAAATGAGTGACATTGAAGTATTCGATATGAAATATTACTAAAAATAGAAGGGTTTTTTACCCGAGTGGCGTGTGTTTGCTCGGTATGACTTATACATACACGGTGTTTCGTGAGTCACTAATAACCTCACACACACCGTATAGTGTGCAAATTCTAGTATAGGAACAGCCCCGAACTCGCTAAAAAAGAACTTTATCAAATAAATTGGTTTCGTGACCTCGGCATTTTATATGGGACATTTTTTTAGCGATTTTGTGGTCGGTCCCATATTTAAAGGTAACAGTGTAACTGATATTATAACTTACTTATAGGTACTTTGGTTGGATGACTGGGTTAATTATATTTCTGTGTTAAAAGATATGCGAGATGTGTCAAAAAATTTCGAGTGTTAAACCTACGACTAAAACGTTGTTATATTATAGCAAGGTATATGCTGTAATACCTCCACTACACTTCTGCGGATGAGTCCGCGGACGTCGGCATATACATCCGCAGACGAATCTTCACCAACCGTCTACACGTCTGTTGATCGTTCAGTCTGAGTACAATCTTATCAGACGCTGCACGCGAGAAAGATAGACTTAAAACTGTAGCAGCCGCGCCATGATATAAAAAATAACCTATTTTATTGATGGTGTTTACGTGCGCCAGTTACGTAATGCGTCATGGGCATCTTATTAAAATACGTAATTAATGACTTTAACTGTACATTTTTTTATTGTCTTGGTGGTAAACCAGGAGCTTGCAGGCATGCATTCGCATTGGTAGACGGCGGCCGACTGACGGCGCGTCGGACGCGATGGCGGACGCTCGTCCTTGAGCCCTTTGATCCGCGCCACAAAAACCGACAACAAGCTGATCTGTGGCGGACGCGTCCAAGGACGTCAAATACCTACCGCAGATGACCAAATCACCCCCTCTACACGTCCGCGGATGCATCCGGCGATGACGTCCGCGGACCCATCCGCATACGTGTAGTGGAGGCATAAGACGTGGGTTCGACAGTCGTGCGCGTAGGCGGCTAGCGGAAACACTTCGCGGACGAGTATGCTTGTAACAATGAAAGGCACCATACGAGCTTTTATTCCCGTCCACTAACGAGCTTTTACATCAGCTCAACCAGTAATAAAATCTCGCGATTTTGAACTACTTAAACGACTCACAATTTTATTTATCTGAATAATAATAATTATTGCAAAGCCTCATTTGATATACACGCGACGTGGCGCTCGGCATATGATAGGAATTAAAAGACCAGCTGGCACTGGGGCTGCCAATTCCGGCTGGCAACTATGTAAGCCACATTTCATTTTTATCAATCTAGGTAATTTATATTGTATCCATTTGTTTTAGTGGGTATTTATACTACATACATATTAGCGAAGCCTACTTTAGAGCGAATTTATTATCTGCACCTAGCATGCGAGTAATAAAAGTTTATACAGTTATGTAATAAATAAGAGTTCTTAAAATCGAGGGTGGCTGTTACAAAACGAGGTATCAGTCAAGTTTTGTAATAAAATAATATAGGTACCTACCCGAAAATTTGAAGAACCAATTATAAATTAGTACAATGCTTTTTGTACCTACGTCCACTACAACTACTTAAGAATAATTTAATATTTTAAACATTTGAGTGGTCTAGTGGTGGCCGAATATATTAAAAAGTAAGAGTGTTTTGGGCCTTATCTTTATGTGCAATACCACAGACAACGGTAAAATATATATACTTTTTAGGTTCCGTAGTAAACAAGGAACCCTTATAGTTTCGCCATGTCCGTCTCGCCGTCTGTCCGTCGGACGGTCTGTCCGTCTGTCCGTCTCTCCGTCTGTACGTCTGTCCGCAGCATAGCTCAGTGACCGTTAGTACTAGAAAGCTGCAATTCGGTACACTTAGGTATACATACGAGTATTTATCATGCCAACAAAGTGGTAGAATAAAAACTAGAAACAAAAAATTTTCGGGTACATCCCCAACTGGTGAAGTGGGGATGATTTTTTTACTTGCTGGAATCCTATAGTGTGGAGTAACATTGAATAGGTTTCTTAAAAAGAGTAAGGGTCATAGAAGAAAGTTTTTTTTTAAAGTTAATATTTTCGGAGATAACCGCTTCAGAATAAGAAAAATTGTGTATCCCCCTCTATCTTTTAATCCGTGGGTCCAAAAAATATGAAAAGAATCTTGAATAGTGGGCTTATAGAATACTTTAAAATAAAACTATTTGGAGCATAATTGCCCCAGCCGTTTTCGAATAACTACGGAACCCTATACTGAGCATGGCCCGACATGCTCTTGGCCGGTTTTTATTTAATTTCCCTGTCAGTCCTTCAACTGATAGATACTAGAAGTACTTTAATAAGAATAACAAAAACATATCGTCGTTGAGATTGCCAATACCCACAGGTGCAAATTCAAACTTTGACAAAAAAAGACTGTAGTCACAACATAGATATGCACTGTGAATTGATTTTTCAGTTCCTGAAATTGTGCACATAACGGGATTGGCAATCTCACCAACGATATCTCCAACCTAAAAAACGTTTTCATTAAATAGACGTTTTGTCAAGTTTTATATTTCTGTCCATATACTTACCTACGATGGATAGATGGATACGCTGACATGTGCAAACGGACAACTTTAGGTACGGTTGTGACAATGAACATTTTAATCGAGTTTTTTCGATTCTTGATTACATCTGGGATGGTCGTGTAATCAATATTATTATTTTGTGTCTGTCTACCGGTGGCAATAGAAAAAGGCGGCAAATTTGAAAAATATCAGGTCAGCAACACAACATTCGAATTTCCAAATTATTGTTAAAAAATATGTTGTTTGTTTACATTGAAAGTCATCCTTGAATTCGCAATATATAAAGTAAATTTTGCTATAGTAATGATATAATCACCAATTTTAAAATTAATTTACAACCAACTTCAACCGATTTCTCCAAGATCCTATCATCTGTGGTATCCACCATTGGTTTCCTGTCATCAAATCCTACTTTCTGAATGCAAATTACTTTTGCACTTGTATCTTGCATCATTGCAAATGTACTATTTCATCACACTTGCTGTCTAAGCGCGCAATTGCTTGCGCGCGTAGCGGGAGTAATAGAAAAGTGATATTCCCTAGGGAGTAATATAAATGTCAGTACGTCATTTAATAATATTGTCTTAATTTTTTTTTGTCGGCAAGTGTGATGCAAAACATTGTATGCATCACGGTAGGTAAGCGGAATACTAACTCGAGTCATAAAAGCCCTCCGCCTAACGGCGTCGGGCTTCTAACACTCTCGTTAGTAATACCGTACTTACCTCCCTTCAGTGTTGCCAGATGCTCCGCATTTCCGCATTTTGCTCCGCATTTTCGTCTATTAATCCGCAATCCGCTTTTTGGTAATGCGGATCCGCATTTTTTTTAATGTGCAATTTTTATGGGAGAAGCAACAGGATTTTGCAACAGTGTAAAATCCTGGCCAGGTCTGTCAATTGAAAACGCGCCAAATTCAAAATTTTATATTAAAAATTGATTATAATTAAATTCCGCTTTTTCATTTCAAAATCCGCATTTTTGAAGCGTAGCTTCCGCTTTTTACATTTCAGTGTCTGGCAACACTGCCTCCCTTGCACAATGTACTAATTACAGATTTCCCCAATGCCACTCCCATTTGGTAAAGTGCCCATAAGGCTGGCTGCGTTACCTCGCTGAATGGCAATGCCTATACGTTGAGCGAGGAACGAGCCAGCTCTAGGGTCGCCGGTGGAACGGATGAGCAACGACCTCAGTTTTATGAAAAGTATTAGAGCCTCTAGCCCCTAAGGACCTAGAGTCTCGACGGCAAAAGCCAAAAATACGTATGCGTCACCTAACCATGCGTATTTTCGGCGTTTTGCGACTTCGGCATTAGTGGCGGCACTGCCTGCTCTGTTAATATCTCATAATTACAATACATAAAATACGCATGTGTATTTGATTTTTCTGTCAACAATACTTTGCAACCAATACTGCAGATTACTAATGATTTAACATATTTTTGCCTGGCACTATTTTGAATTTCGACTACACTTCTAGTTGGTTTCTTCTTCGTTAGAGCGCCCTCTTTGAACAACTGCTAAAAACCCGTTGCCAAGCGTGGAGCGCTTTTCTATAATTTTCTGATACGTTTCAGTGCTTTTGCATAGGTGGCGCTGTAAGCTCACCCTTCCACTACATTTTCCTGTTTTCCCACAGATGTCTCTGAAAAATTGGTTCTAATAACAGCACCACCTAGCTCAGAAATACTAAACTACTTCTGGTTAAGTGTGGTTTGCGCACTTTTCCATCAGGGTATAGATGTCATCAACAGCATTGGAAAAATAAACTTTTTTAGCTTATTTTTTTAATTGCCTTTCATTGAGTATAAAAAACCATTAGGTAATATGCGTTGTTTTTTACAAATGTATTATTTCAAATAGTAATTTTTGACTCCTAACTCCTAACTTTGACAAACTAAAAATCAACATTCTGAGTACTTATACATAATTGGACTTCAGTATGATAAAGAAATGGAATATCATCTAACGGGGTAAAAATGGTTTTTATTCTGGCGTTACATAACTTTTGTTCAATTAACCGTGAACCGTAGCTTGCCTTTTCAGGGTTTTGGGACAGTTTATTATCAATGTATGACTATTGTTGAACTATGTATGAGCTAGTCAAAGTAGTAGGTACTTAATAGTTATCTCCCTAATTATAACTTGAAATAATTAGCATTAATTTATAATTTAACAATATAACTATTATAGCAGAAAGTATTAGGACAATTTCACTTAGAAAAAACATCTCCATCTAGTTATTTTGATCGGCGTTGACGCCTTTGTTCTGCTGTTACATAACCTTTGTTCAATGAACCGTGAACTAAGCTCTAGCGTGCCTTTTCAGAGTTTTGGGGCAGTTTATCATTTAAATGTTCGACGATTGTGCACAAGTAGGCCAAATCTGGTGTCGGTTTCTAGGTTTGTACATGTTCGAGGCCTAATACAATTTTATAAATAGGTAGTTATTTGCAAGACACTAAAATAATAATGTTGTCTAGAATAAGTACTAATTCAGTAATATTAATTCAGTAGAAATACTGGGAACATATATCG
>JALPQI010011237.1:0-40328 GCA_025490895.1 Thaumatotibia leucotreta | reverse complement strand
TTTCCCCGCCTCCACAGACACGTAAGTTTCTTTAAAATCATTTTTTATTTGAAGCAGCTCGTTACACCGCGTCGTGAACTCTAACAATTTCGATTCGCTATCATTGGCGCACTCCGACGCGTTATACAACAGATCTACTTGAAGTTTTGCTAATTTGTATCGAATGTCGGCACTCATTTTGACTATTATTTATTAGACAAACATCACAAATTAAACGTAAACAAATAACCGCACGATTCAAGTCAAAGTTGAAAACCGAACTGACAGATGACAGTAGTGACAATAGTTAGTTCACTCACTCGGTTCGCTCACGGGCATAGACTAAAATGAATGGTATGAACTAAAAATGAACGTATCGATCGACGAAGGTTATCATGTCTACCAACACTGACTAAAGAATTATAGGTACAAATCCACCGTCTTTGTAAAAAACGAACTTATTATTTTCACAACCTCTAAAAGATTGATCAAAGGATTTAATTATGCACTAGCAGAAAATTAAACGTATGAATCGTAATTACAAACACGTTTAAGACAATATGACATAAAATGCGACACGCGCAGACACAAATTACTTTCGTAAGACAAATCAAAATGCAATTACATGCAGTCACTTTCGACACAAAATGCACGACATGTGCAGATAATTAATTACTTTAATTTCGATTAAAGCAAGACAAATGCAACTTGCAGACAACAAAATGCACCGTGTGCAGACAATTTATTACTTTATGGGAAAAGTAAGGCGAATATTTCAAAGATGACTTAGCAAAAATGGCCGACAAAAGTTTTACGTACAAGTTTAATTTTAGAATTTTGACACGAAATTTCACAAATAAGGTTCGAAGGAACAAATTTTATGTTAGGAACAGAATGAAAACTTGGAGGAAAGGGAGAAAATCGACAGTACCTTGTTAGTCTTGGTAATTGTTACTTGTGAGGGATCCCTCGTGGAGCAGGCCTGCTTTCTTCTTATCTTGATTTTCTTATTAGATTTTGTCACGTCAGTCACTTTAGTCTTTGAAGTTAAGCGGAGGAACAATTAAAATGCATAAGGCAGGAGAAATCACCACAATTATTGAATTTTAAAATAATTATGAAGCGAGACACTGTGTCGGCCATTGAAAAGTTTGCAAAAGTAAAGTTTTTAGTCAATGAGTGACTGAATGGTATATTTTGATTTGGGGATATCCGGTGAGTGATGGAGTGAATAGAAAACGTCAAATGTTGCTAGAGTAAAGACTAATAATTCCCTAACACTAGGCTTAGCTAGGTTAACCCTCTAGTTGGCTTATGATGGTCCCCTTTCTAGGTTTCCGTAGCCAAAATGGCAAAAACGGAACGCTTATAGTTTCGCCATGTGCGTCTGTCCGTCTGTCCGCAGCATAGCTCAGTGGCCATAATAGGTACTAGAAATCTGCAATTTGGTACGGGTATAGGTACATATTAATCATGCCAACAAAGTGGTACTTACCAAACAGACAAACGAAAATATTTGGTTGGAAAAATGACCCGTCCCGAGGCATCTTTGTTGACGGGTAATTTTTGTTGACGGGAGCTGCGTACTGACTGAGATTTGAGTTTGGAGAGTGGCTATGCGACGTCTATAGGATTTCCTGTCTATGAACCAATCAAACTATATTAATGAGTAATCACTTCCAACATTGTTAGGAATGATAGAAACAAATTAGTAGATCAATGAACTTTCGTGTCATCAATTTTGTTCGATTTTGAAACAAATGTATAGCTCATAGCTCTACATTTATAGTGACGGTAAGTAGGTGAAGTCAATCACGTAACAATAATAATTATCTTTACGATTCTTAATATACTATAACTGTTACCTACCGTGCGCCTGTATTAGGTACACTCGAGTGCAAAAATATAGTTGTATTATAAAATATTTCAAAAATAATACATTGATGATATCCCGAATGTAGTATAGTAAGAAAGCAGTCTTTACCGAATTCAATACATTTCTTTGCACATGACGTTGGTACCTACGGAATTATAAGCTCAGCGTATTATATGTATGCCTTTATTCGATTTTTATTATTATTAGATTTTTTACCTTGCCTAGTAAGTACCGCTTGCGTAGTTCAATTCGCGGTAGGGGCCGCTTTTCGCTTTGATACGATAAGAGTAAAGTTTCCATGTCGACTTCTAGTGAAGCGTCGACCATTCGTACTGTTGCCGTAGGTATACCACGAGTATACCAACCTACATCTTCGACAAAAAATATTTAGATTAATCGTGCCGCAAAGAGCAATTGATGAATCAACGCAATAGAAACAGAGCTTATTAGTTAATCTGCGCCATCTTTCCGTTGATTGACTTTCTACGTGGATCTAATTTTAGACTGATTTGATAGACTGAATGCCCCTATAGAATAAAGCTATTTAGTTTATCTTATCATGCAATCGCTGAATGCGAGTTAATCGATGAAGAGATTGCGACCCAAACATAACATCGATGACCCGATCAAGCTCAGCCGGCCAACTTTAAACTGCCACTCATCTGAAATATTCCGCGGTTTCTCCACGCGAATGTTACGGTGCCGAACGCGTCTGCCGACGATAAAGCCCAATTCCCCTAATCCGATACCAATCAACTATGTAGATCATGAGATTGCCGAATTGCGAGGCGGATCGGTGATCGTGTCGTGAGAACGGGTAAAGTACTGAGTACTGAGTACTGAGCAGGTGGTGCCTCCCCGGCTGGGTAACTGTTCCACCATCATCAAGCGCGCAAACCGAGCGCGTACGCCGCAGTCCCGTCTCGAGACGTCGCAGCGCACCACGCGAGCTCAGTTAGCCACTTAGCTACCGGTCGCACGCGCAAACGTAAACGCCGCACGCGCGAACTTAACAGTGCTCGAGATCCAGATTCAGTGCTAGTGATAAAATCAAGAAATTGTTTTAATATTTTAATAAAAGTGACCGTTATTGGGCGGTTATAAACTAGCCAGACGATTGAAGGTTTTTTCACAGTAGCACCAGGGTAATCGGGGCAGATAGCATTAACGGTTGGCTCCGCGCTCGACTGTGGCCGACCGCAAGCATGACGAGCGCCGGCGACTGCGCTCTCCTGCTGCTCTTGGTGGTACATATTGTTTTTGTTATTATACCTACTCAAAAAAATACGGAATTCGGTAGATATTAACCGACCGGAACTATGGATGCAAAACTTTAACAAAACTTCAAAATTTACATAGTGGAACACTTTAGCCAAGAAAAGTTAGGATATTATTGAAAAATCTGTACTTTTCCAATATTATTGCCTATCTCGGAATCTGGAGCTTACAATGTTTGGGTGTGTAGATATGTAAATTTTATGGATGGTATGCGCTTACATTATATGTCCACTTGACAAGTTTTGTTAAAGTTTTGCACCTATAGTTCTGATGACTGATATCGAAATGTCAATAGAATAGGTAGAATACTCTAATGAGAACATTGTAATTTGACCAACGGGTCTTGTTTACAAGTCTAAGTGAATAATAGAAAACTTGAAATAGGTACACTTAGCTACTATACTTTTGAACTAAACTAAGCAAAAGGTTGTCTTACCAATCTGCTCCATGTACTAATTGGTATCAATCATTCCAGCTAACATACAATAGGTATATCATTTTCCATGTAGAGTTTGGCAATTTCGGCGACCGGCCCCATGCCCCATACAAAATTTTATTCTAGTCAAAAGTCAAGTCAAATCCTAGAATCCTAGACCACTCTAGAACCATGTCATAGTGACAACTAGTAAGCGATTTCTTACATTTTTCTATACAGGGTGTAAGTCTAATACGGGCGAAGCTCTTAACGGGTGTTAGTTTACGACATATTAAGTACATTCAAATAAATTTTACTTAAAATTAGAGCATCAAAAATTTCCATACAAAATAATTCAGCGCGCAATGTAGAGCAACATACGCGAGTTAAGCACTCGTTGACAGCTAATTTCAAAAGCAGATGACATAACTGCCATATCAACAATAACAAATGTTCGTACCTACATTGCTGCTCCGATAATCTTAAAAAAATTCTGTGGGGTCATAATTAAGAGTAACTTAAAAAAAACCTTGTAAGCCATGATTATACCAATGAATCCCATGCCTGGTTTAATTGATCGCCCGTATTAGATTTACACACTGTATAGCATCACTTTGACAGCACCTGAGTGACCTAGGGTTCCTATATGATTGCATCTATGTCACTCGACTGTAAGTGCATTTATCAGTGCAACAGAATTATTGTATTTGTAGTATCGAAAAATCTGGCAGATTTATGTTTAGATATTCACTGATATCAAATAATGAACAGCATCAATGAGGTACCGTAAAATGCGGATAGTTAAAAAATGAATTAAGTAACTCCTAAATGTATTTTATTAATTGGTAGGTGCAACGAAAACAATAGAAATTTGTATTCACAAGGTAATCAAACTAAAGTTGAATATGCCTCAATGTTATCCCGAGGGAGCAAAGTACCTCCGTTCTAAATACAGTAAGTAGATGTAATTTTATAAAGGTGGCCATTTTATATTTTTTATACTAACTAACTATACACGCAGCCTATTAGTAGAAAAAGGGGGATATTTTTTCTGTAGGAAGCCAACTCTTCGAGCCTATAAGTTTTTGAGTGTTTTATACTTACAAGTCGGTTTGGCAGACTATAATTTTCCTACTGATGCAAGCACTGGCCACAAACAAGCGTGGTATTATAAAATGTATTATGCCACTTTGTGGGCATGACTACTCGTAAACAATTATATACTTAGGTACCTATACTAAATTGCAAATTTCGAGTACTAACGGTCACAGCTGCCCGCAAGACAGACATACAAACGGACAGACGGACATAGCGTCCCTATCATCCTTATAGGTGGATTCCTAGTTTACTACAGAACCGTAAAAACTATATTTTTACGTCAAATCGGGGTCGTATTGAAAAAATTATAAACATATTTATTCAGATTTTCAGTGACTATGTGAACACATCAAAAAATAAATACGCGAAAAGAACGAAATGTTGTCAATGCTGGCTACATAAATATAAAGACATCATCAATCATCATGGGATAACCTTACACGAATCAATCTAGTCCCACATTTACCTCAACGAAGGCATGCACAAACGTCCCAAAACGTTCGACACGACCTATTCTGAATTCCAAAACTTCCTTTGCAACACGATGAATAGAATTTATAGAAACATTCAAATATTTACATGCATAGAAAACAGCCGTAACCAAGTCACAAATATTAGTGATCAACTGATGAACACACAAATAAATGTACTCGCTCGGACTCAAACTCGGAAGCTCGGAACCTCCAGCTTCGCAAGCAGGGTATGAAAGAAAATAGTTTTCTTTCATACCCTGCATAATTACACTTTTAACTCTGTGGCTAAAAAACCTGCCTACCAACAATTTTAAAATGAAATCAATGGTCGATGGCAAAATTATCCGACTTTAATAAATTTAATAATTATATCGGCTTAGAGCTCGTATAAAGTAGCGTAACAACGTTCAGTGTTTTTCCCGAAAAATGGAAATAGTACGAAATAGCACGCTAGGTGTACATTCGTACAATTTTTTTACCACGGTATATTAGTTTTGTTCTCAACTGTTTGTATTCATTTACATATATTTATTTCATATTTCGACTACTTCCTTTATAAATAACAATATTTTCGCTAAACGAAAATTTTGGGATACGTGCGTACCTACAGTTAGGATTCTCATATATAAGTACTTGGCTGTATGAAGGTAGATACCCCAACAAATCAAAAAGTTAAATTAAAACATAACATATTATCTAAAAATAACTTGGTAATCATAAAACGATGCATTTGAATTTATAGATTCGCTTTAGAAGAATATTTATAACTAATTTTTGTGTATAGTCCTTTTGAAAGGACTAAACAGGCACCGGACAGTACCTACCGTAAACTCGACACAACCAAAACGGTCAAAACAAAATATAATTGTTCTTACATTAGCTCTAAGGGGTAAAATTAACATCCCCACCCAAAAACATATTTTAATATAATTTCACATTTGTATAACAATAGCACGTAGGTGCTGTATTAACCCAACAGCATCAAGCCATCGTTCCCATTTGCTAGTGCCCTACAAGTGGCCTAAGTGAACAAAAAGACGAAAGGTGGAATTTCTCTATTAATGATAAGAAGCTTGAGATTCCAAAAAAAACTAACTTTGTTGCTAAGCTTGTTAAAAAATATTGTTACAGTCTGTCCACTTTTCTAAGATCAAGTTTACCAACTTTAATTATTTGAATAAAGGTTTCGTTATGTGGCGTTAAGAAAGTAATCAAAAATATAACTTACTACTTAGTAGTAGGTAGGTAGTTAGTAAACTTATTAGTTATTACCTATTCATCGTCGAGTCAATACAAAAAGTTTTACACAACTTTTGATTGGTTTATCTTCTTTTTATTGTGGTTAATAATCCAGCATAATTTTATTGTTTGCATACAATAATATTCATGAATGGTTAATAATAATATATAAGGTCCTAATTTATTAGATGCAGATATTTTTACAGCGGATAGTACTTGGTCTCTGGAGTATATTAAACCGTGAAACATTATAGCTTTTATGATGTTTTTTTGGAGAAAACGGAAAAACAAATTTGCAACGTAAAAACACCCTGCTTATGTGATTATTAAATGAAAACTCATTGAACAGATTCTAGTACCTCTTTTACGTACCACTCAACTGGAACTGGCCACTTCACGTCGATAAATTAAATACTTAAATGTCAATGTCATGTTATTTTCCGTTGGATTGTGTCGTTTGATGACATGACAGACAGTGTTATTGTGACATGTGATAGATACTGCACATGATGATTTTTTTTAGACAAAATTATAATTATTTTTTTTGTTAGGACAATTAAATCAAAAAAGTTACATGAAAAGATTTCTTAATTTATATTTAAAGTTAATTATTTTAATGTAAAGTATCATGTGTTAAAATATCTGCAACTAATAAATTAGGACCTTATATATATCGATAAGAGTTGGTTAAATAACACATCGATTTAGCTGCAGAGAGGCAGATTGGAAATTAAACATAAATATATTTAATAGCAGCAGCGTCATCATAGTGGACACATTACTACGATCGCCAATCCGCTTGCCCAGCCTGGCGATTATGGGAATTTACCTCCTGCTAAACTATGCGTTTATACGCATAGTTAATAGGAGAGGCCTACGTCCAGCAGTGGATTATCATAGGCTGATGATGATGATGATATTGAATACAACTTAGATTGTAATAGAGCAATTCTCGAAAAGTTTGTATTAAAATTGGTAGGCTGGTCGAGTCAATGATGCTGAGCAAATCCACCACATTTCCTAAAATGTCCCACAAAGTTTGTATGGAAGTTTCTTTTTTTGTTACCAGATTCCTATACATTTTTAGTAGGTAACAAAAAAGGAATATTTCATACAAACATTTTAGGACTTTTTTGGGTCATTTGCAGAAAAAGTGTACCTTTTAATGTCACGAAAATAAGTATGTGAATTGAGATTTCTCAGTTTAGTTACTCCCATACTAAAAGTATGAAAAATTCTGTAACAAATTTGTGATTTTTTTTATCAGTTTCGTTACATTTTGTTTCATACATTTAGTATGGGAGTAACTAAACTGAGTAATCTCAATTTACATACTTATTTTCGTGACATTTGGGACATTTTTTTTTTGTTTCATAACTGAAAAGTACCTACGCAAGATGCCGAGTAATGATGATGATATTACAGTCCATGATCGCAAAAAAAATTAAAAGGTACACTTTTTCTGCAAATGACCCTTTTAGGAAATGTAGTGGATCTTGCATGATTGACTTTACCAGCCTACTATTTTTTATCAATATCGAAGACAACCAAATGTATAAACTTTTTCAGAAATGCTCAACAATGTAAACAAGTACTTACTCACTCGTATTATATTGTTCGCAACTTCTATTGCCGGCGTATTACCCGGTGTAAGTAGTAGATACCTAACGGGAAGGCGCAATCAATAATGTAAAAGACAGCCGTTTCTAAAAGGTGTTAGAGTAAATTAATACTTTTCGTTAGAGCAGCAAGCAGAGAGAGGCCATTAGGGCTTGTCCTCCATTTACAAAGAAGATTCATTCGACCCGATTTTCCCATCGGTCGTTAAGGGCTTAAACTGCGGTTTTATGACGTCTATTAAAGTAAGAGCCACTATGCACACCGTAAAATTCATCGTGACCTGCCTAAGCATAAAAGATACGTGATTGAAGCCATTTTAAATTAAATTTCACGCTTGGCAGATTTGTGTTAAAACGCGGGCAAAAAGTAACAAAAGCTTGGCTTGGTTTTCGGGAAAGCGTGTAGATGTTCAATTTTTTAATATTATCGTGATAATAAGTTAAACGGCAGTTTCATTAATGACTGTAGTACTTTTTTATTATTATATCTCCTTGGGAATCACGGGCTTACAAATCCCGGTTTTTTGATAGGCTTGCGCGGGGATACAGATCCAACACGTAGAGGCCCTTTGGAGAAATTTGCTGTGTTTTACACCTGCTGCAACCCATTCACGGGCACAAAAATAGATATCCGTGAACCGGTCCCAGTAGGCATATAGACGCTTTGGAGATTATATGGAAAGACTAATGGGTTATTTATGGTGATGAAGTTTGGATGGATAAGAGACGGAACTATAGGAAAGAGGTCCGGACACCTGCCATAACAATGATTTCTCTTTGCTATCGAGGCAGGCGGCGACTCACCGCCGACTAGATGGGCCCCCGTAAATGCCGTCACAAGAGACAGCCAGGGGCAACACCGGTGTAGGCGGCTCAGGAGTGTAGAGATGTGTACACCGCTTTCTGCGCAGTGGCTTGACAGCCGCTGCACCAACTCGCGACTTACGCAAATTTACACTTGGAGCATATAGCTCTAACGACTCCTCTCTGGACGGCCAGTTAAGGCAAGTCAGAGCTGAGAGTCCCACGATGAAGATACGTCGGAGGCGGGGACCCTGACCGACTCTCGGGAGCACTCGGGTCCGTGGGGCCGCTACTCCCCAACAGCTCGCCACAAGCTGCCCTGCGGCCAAAAATAATAATATATTTTTTTATAGTACTACCAAAGTAGGTATTTAGGTATTAAAAGTAAAAAATAACTAAATAAATCCACGAATCCACTTATAGATACAGGGTGATACTGAATCTAAAACTATAATTATCTATAGGTATGTAAAACAAAGAAATTTGTTTTTTAGTTTGTCGCGAATTTCAGTGACAAGTAAAATGCACATGGATTAAAAAAAAATATTTTTTTGAATCCAACGTGGACTTACTGAAAAATATAACTTGAGTTAGCTTTGTCTAGTTACCTAGTGATTGTTTCCGATCTATACTTACTGTCATTAGAATGCTTATAATGGTATTATAATAATAACATAAAAAGTGTTGTTTTGAGTGAAACTTAGAACAAGTCAAAGAACGAAAAGAAATTAGGTACAACATTAAAAAATTCGGTATTATATTTTTAAAACAGGTTACTTCCGTTAATTTGCAGTTCTAGGACTGCTAAGTAGTTCTGAAATGCCATAACAAAGTGCAGTCATCGAACCATAGGCAAACAGCCAACATAAAAAAACAATTCAGCGTAATAGTATTATGATATACAGGGTGACATCGAAGTTGTGAACCAAAATGTGAAAAGTATGTTAAGATGATAATTATTTCTAGACAAGGTTTCCCATGGGACCGATATGAAAATCATTAGTTTTTTTTAAGACTGGTACAGTTGAATTTCATTAGTACGAGTATATTTATATGGGTACAATTTCTCCATAGGTACTGATCCCTTGTCTTGGTCCCTGTGTCTACATATTAATGGAACGTGACTGAAAATGATGAACACATCCATACCGGTCAGCATGAAAATCGCATTTTTTACTCGCGATTTTCATATTTGTTCCACGGGAAACCTTATTCAAATATACCCTGTATACTCTGGCTAACAATTCTTGGCAGTAGCAAATGGCAGCAAATTCAAAGAATGTAGGCGCTAGGGCTAATTTTCTATGGGCAGGCCTACCCATAGAAAATAAGAATTTGCAGTTTTTTTTACTGACGGAGATTGTTAGACCAAGTACCTGTAACTACACGATAAGCATACATTTAATTACGTTTAATTTGACGTATTAAAATGTTTATCGTGCGTAATAAAAATGGTTCTGATTTTATTAATAATTGTCTAGAATTTGTGCGTCGTAGACACACGTCTGGCATCTAGGCACATTCATATATCCCACGTGCCTCCACTTTTTGTATCTACATACCGACAATTTATCCCTGCCTACGAAGCTGGAGGTTCCGGGTTCGAATCCCGGCGAGGGCATTATTTGTGTATTTATTTATCACAAATATTTGTTCCTTCGTCATGGTTGTCTATGTATTTAAGTATCTATGTATTATATATATCGTCGCCTGGTACCCACATCACAAGCCTTAATTGAGCTTACCGTAGGACTATGTTGATTTGTGTAAGATGTCCCAAGATATTTATTTATTATTTATTAATTTATGCCGAGTGGAAACTGTTTATTGGGTAAAAAAAACATAAATGCTTCATCTACATACAACGATCCCATCCAATGATCTGCATACCTTCTTACTGTTAGGTACTCAGATGCACAAGGAAGTTTATATAAAAAACCAAACACCGGCGTTTTTAAAAACAATACTTAAACAATATTGTCTATAGGTATTTATTTGTTTCGGCGATCTCGAAAACTATTTAAAGAGTCCGGTATAGTAATTTTTCATCACACTTGCCGTCTAAGCGCGCCATTGCTTGCGCGCGTAGCGGGAGTAATAGAAAAGTGAAATTCCCCAGGGAGTAATAGAAATGTCAGTCTCAAAACTTATTTTTTGGTTGGCATGTGTGATGAAAAACATGTGATGCATAATTGTATGCATCACGGTCGGTAAGCGGAATTCTAACTCGAGTCATAAAAGCCCTCCGCCTGACGGCGTCGGGCTTCTAACACTCTCGTTAGTGATTCCGTACTTGCCTCCCTTGATGCACAATGTACTATTACGAATTTGTGATACTATATTGGAATAACTAAAAATAATCCTGCTAGCATTTTAGCATACCGTAACGTCGGGTTACATTAGCCCTAATAGGGGGTAACATTGCCCACCCAATAAAATTCAAGTTATTTTAACGCGCGTTTATTTTCTATCCGACTAACTCGCGCAAGGTCGAGTGGGATGGATAGAAAGTAAACGCCCGTTAAGTAACGTAGCGGCGTACTCATGGTAGGGCTACAGCTCATGGTATAGTCAAGAGCAAAAATATGTATACACTTTTGCATCTTATTTTTACGGCATAAGATAAAAAAGTGTATACATATTTATGCCCTTGACTGTACGGCTACAGCTTTAGTAAGAAATCAGTGAACCGATTGCTAATTGCTACTCGAATGCGGCATAATATTCCACTTTCCTTAGGGTTGCCTCTATTGTATTTTTTTGCTATTTATATTTAGGTCGGTATTCTATCTGAATCGTTTTCTAGTGTTTTGAAGAATAAGTTTTAATGATAGTATTGTTGTTGTTGTTTTTCTAGTCATTTTTTCCGCAACTCGACAACAAACGTGCCTATTTTGTGTGGTCCCAACGCTGGCCCAGTAATTGTCGGAGACTTGACACTCTTGAATTTTTTCGCTGGTGTATGCAGGTTACCTCACGATGATTTCCTTCACCGTAGATCACTTGTGAATATCAAATGATATTTAGTACATAAGTTTCTAAAAAAACTCATTGGTATGAGCCGGGGGTCAAACCCATGACCACTGTTTAGCAGCCGTGCGTTTTATCGGCTTACCGCTAGACCACAACCGCATTATATAAAGTAGTTTTTTTTTTCAGTCAAAGTCAGAATGTCTGTGCTAACAGCTGATCTGATAGTCGTGAAATGGTGCAATTATTAGCAATTATATTATCTTAATTACTTTTGAACTAGACAATCTAATTCTAGATCTACATATTTATATACGACTACGATTAGTACGAACTTAATTACGCGTAATGAAACATTTTTTTTATATTTCATCTACGATTCAATGGAACTATTGCAGGTAGCGGGTAATTAAAGTGTACACTTTTACGAGCTCCATTTTAATCACTGTGAATATCATTTTCCGTTGGCATGCGAAAATTCTAAGCGTTTTTTTATCTTACATAAAGAATAGGGGAGTAGATTAGATTTGTACGTGGGTAATATTTGATCGCAGAGAAATAAACTTTTGCAACTCATTCAAACTTTTCTATAAATACATACACGCAAACATATTTATTAAGACATAAAATTTGCAAATAATACAAAGTTACAATGAAAAACCGCCCAAGTGCGAGTTGGACTCGAACACAAAGGGTCCTAAAGCACCAAATATAAAAATTACAGTCAAATGAACCTATCTCAAAAACTATGAGATACTTTGATCAAATCAAAAATTGTTGAAAGAGTTTATTAATATGCAATTATGCATCACCTCCATTTTTAAAGTATGTTATACCCTCTAACCAGATAAAATTTTGAAAGAATAATGTGTTGTCTTCTAGAAACCTTTATATCTACAAGGTGCCCACGAGGAAAGGGAAAAATTCTAACAGCATATTCCTGAGACTAAAAGAAGCAAAAAATGTAAAAATGAGTTCTGGCCAAACCTGCAAAAAAAAATTTTTTTTTAATTTTTTTTGATGTTTTGGATGCCTTAATACACAAAAAAAGGATTTTATTAGTCAAACTATCGCAAAAAATGCACTTTAAAGTTTTTTTTGCATTTGCTAGGTAATTATAGATATTTGTGCTCATTTGATGTCTGTCAATTAAGTGTGACAAGACTAAGACAACATGGTGATAAAATCGTTTCCTAAAATGCGTTTATCATACGGTAACATTAACGGTTTTAAGAAAAAATCGAATTTTCTCTTAAATTAGACTGAATCCAGAAAACTTGATATGACATTTTTAACTTCAAATTTGGTCAGAAATCCGCTGTCGAATTTCTTCCCTTTCCTCGCGGGCACCCATATAACATACAGCGTGGGTATTTGATACGGGCGAATAATTAATCCAGCTATAATATCTGATCCTACGAGTCGTATAAGATAACCATTTCGTTAAATTTTGTTGTTGATTAGGTGTAATGATTTTTCTAAAGTGCAACCCAGCAGCAATGTATGCCGGCCAACTGACATGAGACTCGTATGACGTTTAGATACTTATGTCTACTTTAAGTAATGTGGCTACCAGTGGATGCAATACATTGCGGGCTCAATTATTTTGTATGAAAAAAAATACCTTAATTTCTAAAATAAATTTATGTAATAGGTTCCCTAGGTCCGATAGTAATCGCCACTAAAATATTCGCCCGTATCAAATACACACGCTGTATACAGATGTTAGAACTTAGGAACTATGTTTATATCGTTCGAGTGAAAGTTGCCGATGCCCGAAATTTAATGATTTCGAAGTTCGCAATATATATGCCTTGCTATAGTCGTCAACCCTAGCCGATTAATCCGATCAAAGTGATCGACGCCACGCAGCCTCACCGCGCACGCGCATGTATACAAAAAGCCCCCACTAGCACGCCATAAAGCTCATGTACTGCACATGCCTGGGTAATTTTTATTTAGTTAGACATGTGTCACGACCGTGTTCAAAAGTCAAAGGTTTCCAGGAAGCCCCAATTTTAATGGGTACTTATTTGTAATTAAAGTTGTCCTTGCGTCGAGCTTTGTGTCCATATTTAAACACAGAAAATTAAGCTTAGGTCGGTGTTTCTATACGATTTTTACGCGTTTTTATTGTTCATTACCATCGCCATTTTATTTTCCGTTTTATAAAAGCAAACGAGATTATTATGCAAGAATAGCAGAGAAACATGCGACTGCTACAAGATAACTGAAAATGACTCCATCATTTATACGCAGTTCGTTAATAATTTGGGAATGGTAATGACTTGATTTGTGCGACGGAATAATCGCATAGAACTACCCACTCTACTCAGGTAACGTTAACTCTCTGTACATGGCTGTGACAACTTACAAATCTATGAGAAATACCAGTCTCGCGTCTACTTGGGGCACACCGATTGGTTTTCTTTCCATGACTAATGTTGAATTCAATTTTGTAGTAATAGACGTCATTTTAATTTCAACATAAATGCATAAAAAACTGAATTGAACCATAATAATCATTAGTTACTTTGTTTTGTTACGTGTTACTAATATTTTGATTTGTTTTAATTGTTCTATCCTCCTCCTAACGTGACCTAACGGATCAATCAATCATCAACAAAAGCCAATAGAATTATAATTTGAGTAGGTACGTGAACTTCAGGTTTAACGTTCTAAGTTGGTGATAAAACCAAGATTGTGTTCTGAAAATGCGTATTAATCATACCTGGGATAACTCGGGGCATTTATACGAAAGTGATGTAACAAAATATTTTATCGACTAAAAATATATCGATGTTACTGTGAATGACAACATCAAAATGTTATTCGGCATAAATAAATATTAGGTACTTACTCTTCAATTAAAATAAAAAATTACTTTAAACGGGTAGTTACGCGTTTATTTTAAAATAGTTTTCAAAGTATACAATTAATATTAAAATATCAATATTTAAATTGTCATTTTGATTAAAATGACATCTGCATACTAGTTTTTACTATCTGAAGAGGCCTGATATCAGATAATTATGACATTGAACCTCTGTACTGTAATCGAGAATGTTCAATAAGCACATCTTTTATTATAATTATATCGACATCTTTTTAATCGATATCAAATCCCTATAACTTGCCCCCAGTTATCCCAGGTATGGTAATAATTGGAGCATTCCATGAAAACGTGTCGTAAGCGACACTATCTTTTCAATACTTTTGAAAAATTAAATTAGCAAGCCGAGTTACAGTTTAATAATAACATATCAAGGCTTTAAGATTGACAGTGTTTCCTACCAGCTAGCATATTTTATTGGGGTAGCTACCATAGCGACACGTAAGCGACAAAAAGTAGATGTTTTCATGGAATGCTCCTATTATGAAATAATTAAAGTAGGCAGGTTTGTTTACCCTTTTTCTACTTTCAACTGAAAAATAGTATAAATAGTTAACCTCTTGCTTACATGTGTAACCTATGAACCTAACCTAACCCCGTGGGACATCATATTTAAGCCACAAACAATTTTTTTACTCTATGTCAATTAGACTTTCCAATTAAATTAGTCAAATTTTACATAATGTAGGCGCACGAGGTTCAGTTTGTCAAAGTTGTTGAATTTTTTAACTCAATCTAACTTGATATTTCCTATTGTTCACTTCTTCAACGAAACGATTACTAATACATTGAATTAATGTTTCTTCAATAGAGCATTCCCAATAGTATAAAATATAAGTACCTAATTATTCACAATTCTAAGAAATTAAACGATTTGTTCCTCAATGATGCAACTATTATTCCCATAGCTATCTAAATGTCCCATCGGCAAAATAATGCAATTACGGAATGAAATGGAACTGCAGTTACATTTTAACTAAAGAGATTTCTTAAAGAGTTAAGTTTGTTAGCGGCTTCATAAGGAAGGCTACAATGGCATGGAGTCAGAGTTCTAAGCGACTACGTATTCACCAACATTTTCACAGACATAGGACTCTTTCACACTTACGAGATCGTCACATAAGAGAAAGAGAAGACAATTATGCAGCGAGAGTAATAGTTGCGAGTTGCGACAACTTCCGCGGTGCACACGGTAATTAGCCTCACAATTATCCAAATGGTCTGGGAATGCGATAACGTGCCGTGGGATTGCGAATTAAGATCTGAGACATCTGATCTTTAAATTAAAAGAGCTATTAATATATGTCACTAAACTGTAATTAAACGGTATTTTAAACCGTCTAAAAGGGTAGATCTCGTGATTTGGCTATTATTTAACATGACGTTTTTATTATACAGAGTGGAAAAAACGAATGCCACATGGATGGAAACTACCTTAAATATTGTAAATAGCACAGTTTGTTTAAGGGAGACTTTCCTTTGTTTTTAAAAACATTAATTTCTGCGTTTAAAGATTTATGAAAAATCGCTTGCCTTGTTTCATTTTTTCCATCCTGTATATTAAGTTTCCGATGTTTCGGCAAGAATAAAGGCCTCCTTTACTGAATAGATATCTAACACAAATCCGGAAATTATCGAGGACTCAAAACATCAAATCTATATGGTAAATACGCGGTTTTAGTCATACATGTTAAACCGTGATTTATTATTAGATTCTTATGTTTTTCCCGTCCTTTGAGGTAGATCATAGGGATCACAGGGATTTTAAACAAGACTGCACTTGAGTGCCTAAAAAAAAACAGGGCTAGTTTCTTAAAATTATACAGTGAAGTGTTAAAAAATGTTAATTAACTTTATTAAACGCGAATTACAATATCATATCATTGATTACGCCTTCATATACATGATGAGACAGATGTTCGAAATTTTACCTACATATACGATGTTTGCAGTAAATAGATCTAAAGATTTGTCACCTATTGACTTTTTCTTCTACCTAGCGTTATCCCGGCCTTTGCCAGGGCCCGCTTTGCTACTTCCTTTCCTACACTTTGCGCGATCCTGGGCATCTTCAACTGTAAAGGTGCATTCAGACCAAACGAGCATTCGCTGTTCTATCCCCCACTCTACGAAATCAACGAATCACGTTTTGTGTAACGATCGAATATCGTAGAGTACATTTTAGAACAGCGAATGCTCGTTTGGTCTGAATGCACCTTAAGCCCGTTTACGCTCATGTTCACGACATCTAGTCATCGTTTCTTTGGTCTGCCGCGGGGTCGGGGGCCGTCACCTATTGTACCTTAACTTAATGGTAGTAGGTAAGCAAAAGCACCGTTGTAAACTTGACGCACGATCAATTCATTCAGCGCCTTCACGCACAATAATCAGAGTAACCCCGTTTAAAAAACCGTTTACCAGACTGAACGCAAATTTGCATACAAGCATTCGTAACAGATCAGCGTCGGATGTTGTTTCCGCACGGAGGTGAGTTGACCTCTCGGGATCGCCAGCGCCAGCAGTAATACATTACGAAGGTAGTTTTTGTGTTATAAGATATTAATTGGGTCATTAAACTCATTAACAATAATTAAATAGGGATGACGACTAAATCTATTTTTCATCACACTTGCTGTCTAAGCGCGCCATTGCTTGCGTGCGTAGCGGGAGTAATAGAAAAGTGATATTCCCTAGGGAGTAATAGAAATGTCAGTACGTCATTTAATAATATTATGTCTTAAAGCTTATTTTTTTGTCCGCAAGTGTGATGAAAAACATTGTATGCATCACGGTCGGTAAGCGGAATACTAACTCGAGTCATAAAAGCCCTCCCCCTGACGGCGTCGGGCTTCTAACACTCTCGTTAATAATTTCGTACTTACCTCCCTTGATGCACAATGTACTATTTCTCTTTATTTATCTGTTATTTTATGTAGATGTTCGAAATCTCGCATGACGCCTAGCTACAATTTTACTTTGTATCTACCTAATGTTGTCATAAGCCCCACTCGTGACTTTGACGCGCTTTGTCAATTTTTGACTGAAAAAAATAGGTGACTTTTATTTTTTGATAATCTAAAGAACTAACGGATAAAATATGATTTCATAGTTTTGACCTAAGCAGTCGTCAAGCGTATTGGCATTTCTCTCCATAGACTTTAGATGGTCCTTAATATAATTATTTAAAAGTTAATTTAATTTACATTATTTAAATAGTACCTAACTACGTTTTTATTTTTGTTTTCTGTATTCTACTATACGAGAATACAACAAAGATTGTTAACACAAAGAATGTATTTTGGTATGTATTAAGTGAAATTCAATAATACAGGGTGTTTTTTTTTCGACCGTTCAAATTCTACGTAGTGAATGTGTAGGTCATACTCACCAACTTTTACTATGGGGACAAAGTCGAAATCGCGAAAAAAAAATCAGCTGTTTCATACAAATTGGCGGCATTACGCCGGCCGAAATGTATGAAACAGCTGATTTTTTTTTCGCGATTTCGACTTTGTCCCCATAGTAAAAGTTGGTCAGTATGACCTACACATTCACTACGTAGAATTTGAACGGTCGAAAAAAAAAACACCCTGTATAAAGGTATGTACTAAACTATAAAAACAACCGGTTCAATAGTTTGAAATAAGTACGTATAAATTTAGGATTATGACAGTATAGTTGGTCACTAGTTTAATGAGATCAACAAAATTGATCTTAAAATAAAAATCTTATTTTACTAGCATGGTTTGGTTCATTAATCATTATACTTACTTACATAATATATGATAAGTATATGACATCCAAAAATAATAATTTTTTGAAAGGCATAGGTACTGCATATTTTCCTAAAAATTATCAACTTCAATACAAAACGCTAATTCAATTTGTATTGCCGGTGACTGTACTGGTGGGAGAGCGAGTAACCATTACTACCATTAGTGTACCAACCTACCTTATGACTCTATAGAACCTCGGTACATTAAGTAATTTGAAGTAGATTAGGTGTCATTATTTGTGAGAGATTTTCTATTATTTCAAGATTTATTAATATTGTTAGTTATTTATTAATATCCACTCGTTACCTACTGTTTTGATGCACATTTGGAATGTTCAATTGTAATTAATTAATTGTAGCTCGGGGTACTTAATTAGGCCCTAAATATACCTATTGAACAATATCTTGTCGCCATTTGTATACTAAATAACGAATCGTAAGAAGGTACTTAAGCAGTTACATAACTAAACTATACTACGATACGTACATATTTATTGTGTTCGATAATCATTATTGAATTTTATTGTATTTGTAATTAGAAATATTTTGTAATCAAGTAGTGGATATCGGAAAAATGTGCGACATTGCTCGCAATAATGGGTGCGCCAAAGTATTTATAAAATTGCAACTTAGATTATTGGAACTCCGAAAATTTTTCTTATACAATTTAACTTCATAATGATCGGTATTTAGAATAATCTTTGTTCATAATTATCATCACATAGAATTATTTATGTTCATAATATTGTTTTTCATACATATTTTTAGTACTAACTTTTATGTTTATGTAATTTTTCACTATACTTACTTTCACTTTACACTTACTTACTTTATACGTACTGGTTTTATGTATGAATTATTTTTGTTATTAAATATAAATCGTACTATTACTGTAAACTAGCTACCTGCACAAATCAGGTTGTGGCAGAGTAGGTACTGTACTAAACGGGTTCCCTCTAAACTTTTTTTGTTCGAAACGCTTAGGACATAACAGACTTGGTATAGGTAATCTATTTTGGCATCAACTTAATGAGACAGAAACATCACTTGGCTTAAATAACAATATTTCGAATATTATTTGGTCCGAAACTATCTTGGCATATCATTATTTACGCCGAGTGTTATAAGACAGAAATTAGATTTGCATTTTTTTTTTGGGCATGTAGCCACATGTTCGACTTGCCTTTTTCGTCAGGCAGAATTTGCTGCGAGGGTGAAAATTTCTGCAGTGAGCGAGCGAAGCGAGCGAACAAATCCTTCCGGGGCAGATCCGACTCGGACAGATTAGGTTAGAAGACTAAGGCGGGAGCTTTGCTCCCGCCTTAGTCTTCGAGGTTATTTTTTTTTTAGCAACCTAGTAAGTACTCAGCTCAGTAACACAGTAAGTAACGTACAGAATATTACTACTACCTCGATTATATTGAGAGGTTGTAATTTAATTATTCCTTCTCTGTTATGCTAAAATAAACTATGCCGATACTTTTTATGCACATCCAGATTATGCCTCATCATAAATAGGAGAAATTATGCTCGAATAATATTCGAACAACTCGAAATCTGCCACAAAGAAATATGCTAAAGTTGAGTATGCCACAACAGTTTCTGCACATAGCCCATTATGACTACATAGTTTATGTTATTCATAAAAGAATTATACCACAACAGAGTGAACCTAATGGGAAAATGTTTATAAATAAACAATTTATTTCAAATAACTTTATGAGTATAGATTAATCTACTTGACGACTTTAGGAGGATAAAATTTCGAAATAAAAATCGTTATGAACATTGTAGGTAGAAGTACAATTTTTAGTAAGAAAAAAAGTATATATAAAATTTTCGGAGTAATGATGATTATGAGTAAAAAACCGTAATAGTAAAAATATTCGAAGAAAAAATTGTATAAGTGCCAATATGGACCCCGCAATAATATATGGACCTGACTCCAAAGTTGATTGAATATATAATTATTTATTGAATAATTTTCAGAAGTTTGCCATTTTGAAACCGCTAACTATAAAACATACCTACCAAATTTCAATATTTATTCATTTACTCAACTTTGGATTCGTGTCCATATTATTGCGAACAATGACCCACATTTATCCGATCTCGGGTAATAAGTAAAGAAATAGATTTATAAGTTATAATATTATTAGGTAACATATTGTCTTATTTCACTTCAGCTTTAGAAATTATCGGTGAGCAACAACAACAACTCAATAACGAGTTCTGTGGCATTTGCGGAAACCGCACAGTTTTCTCTGGGTCCGTTTTTGTTCCATTATGGTCACTGGTCAAGTCGATGTTTTTGTTCAATCCTATTATCGCTTAGCAGTTACCTTTTTAAGTTTGCCAGTACACAAGCTTCTCGCTGACGGGGATTATAAAGATTTACCTTTCTACTTTTTTAGGTAGGTAGCAGCCATTTTTCAAACACTCCGATTTTAGAAACCAATAAGATTAAAACCACGTCATTTATCGAGATAAAACCTGTCTAAGAACCAAGGCCGGCCAAATAAAATTAAAATAGGTACCTACATCAATATACTTAATATACTTTTAAGTAGGTACCTTCTTCAGATAAACAGGAACGTTTACTTGTGTTTACACCTAAGTGCCTGTACTGTGATTTGGTCCGACGGCTGGGGATGGATACTTACATTTCACGCTGTGATTTTTTTTAGGTGAATGTGCCTATTTACAAACTTTTTTTTTTTATAATCACACACTTTCAGAACACAATTTTGATCTTATCACCAACTTAAACCTTTAGTTATACATTTTTATTTAAAATTATTAATTTATTTACTAGTATTATAACGTAAAAATAAACTAGGAACGTATTTCACGTCATGTGTCACAGACAAATTGAATAGTTATTTATTATACAAGGGGGCAAAGTTGTTGTTTAACTGTCGTGCCAATATTGAGACCTGAGCTAGCGAAAGATTCAAAAATCGAGCCACGAGCGTAGCGAGTGGTGCAAAAACTGGAATCTTGAGCATTGCGAAGGTCTCAAGGCACGAGAGTTGAACAAACTTTGCCGCCAAGTGTAATACAACTTTTTTCCCCTCACTATCGCGAGGAAATATGATTACAAATCTCATCCAAATGTAAATTAACTTAAAAAAGCCATTTAAAACTCAATATCGAAACGTATCGTAGAATGGAACTTAAATATAGCCAATGGCTTACAAAGTCACCCATGAAAACGATCAATTTAACATGTGAGCTCCGATTGCGCATTGTTACTACGGTCATACAGATCCACTTATACTGGGCAGTAGGGGGCTATAGGAATTAGAGCAATGTCAAATTACTTTATTCACATGTTGGTAAAAAGCGTTTTTACCCGCTCGTATTAAAGGATAAACGAGCGCTTTACGAGCTAGTGAGGGGAAAAGTCTTTTGTAAACTGCCATATTTGCCTATACCAAAATACCCGAGTCTGTATTTGTGCAGTCCGTCCGTAGTGATTAGTAAATTGCTTAATTTTTAATCAAGGAAACAGCAGTTTACAACAGTTACAACGTGTACTTTTAGGTTAGAAAGTTGTTTACTAAATAAGACAACTAAGGATGAATGCACCGTAGGTACTTACCCCCAACCCTGAGCCCTTAGTGACATTACTGACATTAGGTACACCCCGTACCTACACCTATACAGTTTGAAAATATTGAACATTGTTTATCCGTAATTTATAAAAAAACCGGTTACTAATAGATGTTAACAATGATCGGTTCTGCACAAAAGCGACTAGAAGCATGAGGAAGGCAGATTAACTTACTTTCAAAGAGCATTCATCTGACCTCACGTCCGTTGATCGAATTTAAAACGGCCTGCGTGTCGGTATGAAACCGCAAAAAACATTTCCGACCAAATTAAGACGAAACTAAGATTATAGGTAGCTGATAACATCAAATTAAGTAGGTATAAAAGAAAGTTTGCAACTCTCATTCTTGATTTGGCCTTTAACCGATATTCATTTAAAAGACTTTGACATGGTGTTAAACCTTTCATATGTGAACATATCGTATTTGGAGATACGTGTCAAGTGGTATTCAAATAAAATGTACCTCCCGCGGACGGTCCGTCTGTGGAATGAGCTCATGCCGAGGTTTTCCCGTTGGACTACAGTATGGGGTTCTTCAAAAGAGGAGTGTACAAGTTTTTATTGGGTCGGCAACGCGCATGTGACACCCCTGGGGTTGCAGGTGCCCATAGGCTACGGTGACTGCTTTCCATCAGGCGGGCCGTATGCTTGTTTGCCACCGACGTGGTATGAAAAAAAAATCATTAACTTACTCACTCACCTATTTGTCGTAAGTATTTATTATGAATATTTAATCATATTATTATAGTAATAGAAAATATAATACACAAAATGTCCTAAGAAATAAGTAGGATGCTGTGTATATTAACTAACTACCTACTGCAGGTTATATTCGAAGGAACAAATAGGTAGGTATTAGGCTCAGCCGTAATGAGTTAACTCGTCGTATGCGCTTTGAGCAGTCGGTTCCACTCCATTAGGTGCATATTGTGTTGATAAGGTGTAGGTAGGTAGCACGCACAAGCACCAACAATAATACATAATATTCTAATAGGTAAGACCATTCAACAAACATTATAGATCACAAATAAAATAAAATCAGTACAGCGCTCCTAGGTTTGTTCCATTTCCAAAATGGAAATAGTTATTTGTTGTACAAGGGAGGAAAGTGGTTGTTTAATCATCGTGCCAATATTGAGACCCGAGCTAGCGAGAGATTCCATAGTTGAACCACGAGCGAAGCGAGTGGCTTAAAAATGGAATCTCGAGCGTTGCGAGGGTTTCAAGGCACGATAATTAAACAAACTTTGCTCCCATGTGCAACACAACATTTTTCCCCACACTAAAGCGAGGAAGCAGCTACGAACGTGTAAAAAAAACAATCAATGCAACAAATCAGTCTTTATTAAATAACTTAGAGTAGGTAGTTCTAGTACTACCTATAATAACAAAATATATTTTTTAGTATTTAACTACAGCAACATACCTACTATAATATCAATATAATAGTTATGAGATCAATTAATGTTGTAACTTGTATAAATTGCATTTTTTTTCTCATATTTTAGACTTTTAACTTAATTTAGTAAATGACTAGGTCTATATGACTAGATTTTTTTTTATAATTACATTCGAGTATTTTTTGTTGTGAGTTGGCAACATTGACGTACAAGACGTCAGTGTTAGCGGGTTGCGTTCTGAATGTAAAAGTATACTATCTGGTTTTTGTCCAATATGATAAGATTTTGCGATAGGTTTTTATGAAATACTAAAAATCTAATTTATTATCTTGAATTAATGAAATAATCTGGTGTATGATAAAATTTTCATGGTGTCCCTCAAAAAATAATCAGCGAATCATAGCCATACCAGCGTTTGACGGTCCATGGTTTTGAACGTTTCACAGTTCATCTGTCAATTTACTTCCTTCACAAGTGATTAAAATGCAACTTCCCTCACTGAAATTAGTGAGGGAAGTAGGTGTTTCCGAGCTAGTGTGGGGAAAAATACTTAATTGTATATTTTGGTCTGAACGAAAGTAAAAGTCAGTTGCGGCTTGGCTTGCAGCACTTTCCGCTGTGGTTTCGCTTAAGACATTTCAAGCAAATTACCTATATGGAAATTGTATTGTTTTCATTAAGTAGACTGAAGTAAACTTACACATCTTGTGGTCGCGAGCGGTCATCGACTAGATGAATGAACTCGCTGTTTTCTATTTTAACTCGTATAGGTCGTTTAAAGGCGGTTTTCGGCCAGCTAAATTTAATTTTCGGCCACCCTTGGCTTCATCCTTTTATTGAAATGAAATGAAATGAAAAAAAAATATTACGGAAAGGCCGAAAACCAAGGTGGCTGATGATCCGGCTAAACTACTTATTTTAAATTGCTGTAGGTAGGTAGGTACTTTCCCGCGATTCTGCACTTTCTATTTACTACCTCTGAAGGACAAATTGTAGTGGGCTCTATTGTTTTTATTGGAACTAAATTACACTAGTGACCTACTTTAGTGGCTAATAATAATAAAATAAAGATCCAATAAATCGACTCAGAGTGATATCTGAAATAAGAATGCTGCAAGCTTTCTCCGTTATGTGGATAATTAAAAGAGTAAAAGTGTTCTCAACAATGTGCCGCATTAAATTGTAAAATTATGGTTTATTTTCATTTTTCTATAACAGATGAGTAAAATAGATAACTTTTACTGAATTCGTTAGCAACAACGCCAACAACCAATTGTCCCAATTTTGTCAATGGCTACTATTTCACTATTTTTTACGCAAAATCATAATATAATTATTATAATATGTACTCGTACTTAGTTAGAGTAGGTACAGTGCAGAGCATAACATTAAAATATTCCAGTATAAAAGTTGTTTGTCCGAGGAACCTAACTTTTGTTAGAGTGCATCAACTTGCAGTGCTTGTACTCGGATTGGACAATGTAATTTAAAAACGCTTTAACGCACATATCCAGATTAATGAACAATGCGAATCCTCTGATAAACTATGGTGCTAATTTAATTGTTCATTCTTCCTTTTGGTTAATTTGAATGCTATTGTTTCAGGTTCGCGCTGTACTCACACAGGACTATGATGGTGAGGCTTTGTATTAAAATACTTGATAAGATAAATCTATTTAGGATATCTATCTATACCATACCTATACAAAGTAAGTGTACAAGCAAACAAATGTAGGCCGACAAGACCCGATGCCACTTACCAAGGTAGAGCTTAGTAGTTTGGATATCGGCCAGAAGTTTTTGCCTCCCATATTAGGTAGTTTCAAATACTGTCACAAAATCTAAAAAGTAAAAAACCACACGCCTCTGCTGCCCCTAAAAGGATAGACATTTTTGTAACACATTATTTATTTATTTATTTAAACTTTATTGCACAATATAAAAGAGTACAAATGGCGAACTTAACGCCTTAAGGCATTCTCTACCAGTCAACCATTGGGCTAAACAGAAAACTTTGGTTTGGTGCAGGATTTAAACTTTAGTGATATTGATTCTTTAATCAAGTCAATTATTATTTTATATAAATAAAATACTTGTACTTACACAAATACAACATTTAAATACATATTATATAACATAGACATATTTACATACATACATATACATATATAATATATATATATATCGGGAACCCGTTACAATATCCACGGATCAAGCTTGATGACGTCATCGCATACCTATCAAGTGCCTGCTCCAGTCGACGCGCGGCGGCCCCGGGACACTTCCTAATCTTTGCATCAAACAATCACACGTGTAGACTCATTTATTCCCGAATATTAATTTTGATTACTTAATTGGTGATTTTGATTAGAGTCTTATTAATTTAAGGACGTTGTTTGTTGATCATTGACTTTTAATAATTAAATAGTGTGTGAACCTGATTTAGACTATTTTAATTATCTCGAGGTACCCAAATAGATACCACATGAAGCCCACAACGAGACAAATATCTGATGATCGTAGCCATTCTGCGACATCAGAAGTGGGATTCCCTCGAGATACAGTGGTGAAAAATTGTGATAATTGTGAAACTTGAAAATGTTGAACTGTAGAAGTATTTTGAACGTTATCTGTGAGGTGGTGTATCAAATCGGTCTAAGAGCATCAGTGAGGGGAGCGACGAATCTGAATACATTGCAGAGGAATTCCACGAGATAAGAGATGGTTATATTGAGCCTACTAAAGGTTTCGTGTCGAGAACACTAGGATCAAGAACTAAACAGCGTGATCCAGAGTGCGGGAATGAGCCACTAAATTAGAACGTGTCCCAATAAATCATTAGGATGAAGTAGTTCTGTCAACAGTCATGATACGCAGGGTGGCGTACAGGACCCATCTTATGTGCTGCGATGTCTCTCGAAGATATAGTACTCCGTGTGAAGAATTGTTTTATAAAGGTGAGCTGTACCTGTACCATCCATTGCGCTATTTTAATGAAATTGAATGGGTCATTTGAACAGAGGTACTGGGTTCAAATCTCAGTTTATAAGTTCAGTGGTTTATGAGATTTCTGAATGAAAATATTTGTGTTTTAATGTTTTTTTTTTTGAGATGAGATGATTTCATAACAAATGAAATATTTTCTAATACGTAGTTATTTACATACGTAGTTAGTGGACAGCGAAGTCCTTTGTGTTGTTTATATAATTGGGAACCTAGAGTTGTTATAAAATAATTTCTCGTGTGACCCAAGGTTAATTTTGCCGTGGTGTTTGTTTAAGTTATGGTTCGGCGAGATACGATATCGCAAGGGTCTCAAGTTGCAAATAACTATGAATTGTGTTGAACACTTTAAGGGATATGAACAAAATGTGTGTACAAGTGGTACCTTATCTCGTGGGAGCGAGGTTGATTTTGACAGTCGGTGTTAACTCACTTTGAATTTACCTAAAATTATAGAGCAAGAGAATCAAAATGTAGTAGCTAGCAATAGGTAGCTATGACACGTCCAGGTCGAATCTGAAATGTGTCTAACCATCAAATTCCTTCTGAACTTCATATGTAAACTGTTTTAGTAAATGAATCCGATTGAACTGAAGAAGTTAATAATTCAGCTTTGATGTTGCTAAGTAATACGTTGGTGTTGGTGCACCAAAGAGTGATGTCGTTCGTGCCGCAAAGTATGTCGTTGGTGCGGCGAAGTATGTCTTTAGTGTGACAATGTGTGTCGTTGGTCAGACGCTATCGAGTGCTAGTATTTAGTCGTTGGTGCGACTAGAAATGGTTTATGTTTAGTCGTTGGTGCGACTGAAGTTGAAATGTCAAACCTGATATGAGTATTGTGTTGGTGCACAAAGTTCTGTGTTACTGTAGCAATTGTAGTCTAAAAGATAATATTTGAATATTTGAAGTACCTAGTAGAGTGTTCAGAAGTGATTCTGAAGGATTGTTGATGGTTTAGTCAATGAACTAGTGTTACTATACTCTTTTGATCAGTGGCTCCGATGTTGTATTTGTAATGTCGTGTTTGTATACGAGGAGCATAAGTACCTAATTCATGCCCTTGGTGTAGTTCTGATAAAAGTGGAATCCTTGAAGTCGATATACCTGCGACCATATATAACATGGACGTCTAAAGCTGGCTCAAAAATGCCCCCAAAATCAATTGTTCAATTGTGCCAAGATGGGCCGGAGATAGCGTTTTTCATAACACCGCGCATATTTTACCTTTGACAAATGTTTATAGAATATAGCCAATAAAATGTTTGATGGACCAATCACAACTATTTTTAAATGGTGGCTTAAGTTTTTATAGGTTGACATTGAAATTAATTGCCGTGATGCATTAAAGAAAAGGTGACATTTGTCAATTAAAATTCAGGACCGTTTTTGAAAGGCAATTTACTATGGCGTGCGACTTCCATGTTTTATTTGTTCGTAGCGATATACCTACTGTGTTTAGTATGGCAAATATATCGTGAAGCTGTTATAATTATCACGTAACATGAAATGAGAGTGTTTGAAGATTTGATGTTTTGTGTGTATAAGTTTTGAGTCATTTGAATATTCGGTTAAATAAAATCTGTTACTTTACGTAATGTACTTTGTCAAGTCCTTCCAGTCAGCGAAATTTTTTTGGACGCAGATGACTGATATATTGGCATCGCAGGTTCAACGCCAAAGACCGATAAATACGTCTTGGTTACCAGAGCAATTAAATATAAGACCTACACGCAAATGCGTAAACTTCACTTTCAGTTTTGACATTTTGTTGGCGTGGCGTGTGAGTGACAGCTTTTGTATTTGACGTGGCGTCAAAAGGTTAAACAAGGATGCTGGTTTTATTGTTGAAGGTTTATTTGTATAGCAAACATATAAAAAGGTAGTCTAGCCTAGTACCTAGCAGTAGTAAGGTAACCTGTTCTGCTATGAAAAGGGTCTTATCTTCTTTCTGTAAAA
The DNA here is from genome assembly GCA_025490895.1 of Thaumatotibia leucotreta. Taxonomy (NCBI): domain Eukaryota; kingdom Metazoa; phylum Arthropoda; class Insecta; order Lepidoptera; family Tortricidae; genus Thaumatotibia; species Thaumatotibia leucotreta. The sequence goes on along the minus strand of JALPQI010011237.1, from coordinate 11,934 downwards.
TGTCGTTACTATTCCATTCGTTCGAGTTACAAACATTGTTTTTTTTGTTGGATAGCAAAGAAAATCCCTTTAGGAGACACTTACGGACCTTACGACAAGGTAGATAGTTCACACTACGAGAACAACTTGTAAGTAGCTAACTAGCTAAAATGTATACTTTACACAAAATATTTGGTTGATTTTGTGAGTAATTTTGCTATAAGTGTCTTGGTTAGATACTTTTTCTGTTTCTATTGAAGGACGGTTCGGGAAAAACAAAGCTATTCACTAGATAGCCAAAAGTTAACAGCTTGTATAAACCTATGTTACAATTCTACGTAATAAGTATAGGATTGTAGACCGGGGAACCTAGTAGTACCGTTGTTTTATTCTAAAATTAAAGGAAAGGATGAATTCTTTGACTCAAGTTTGTATGTCTACCGCAAAAACCGAAAGCTTATATCGGTACCTATCGAGAGCACATTTTTGTTCCTGTTTGTATCTTTACAAAGCTTACACTCGTTGGACATTATTTAAAACGAGTTTAAACATTATTAAGGATAAATTACCGAGCGTTTAGGGCAATTTTAAGGGTTTAATAATTGTATCATGCAATTTCTTTCATTGAAATTATTCAATTAACAAAGAATTCAATCATGAAAAGTTATCGGAATTGTAATGAATCGGAGGTGTTGAAATGAATAGTATCCGTCTTCACATAACATCAACTAGCACTTGACTTGTTATTGTTAAGTATCGTGTCGCCACAGCACTCTAATGCTTACATATGCCACTATTCGTAATACTGTGCCTATACTGCTATAGAAACAAATAACAAGAAAACATAATCGGATGCTGATAAGTCAGTTACATTGTATTGTATTGTATTGTTGGATGTACAATTTAAAAAGTGCAGTACTTAAATAAGAAAATCGAGGTAGGATTGCGTTGAGTATAAAAGTAATGTGGACACAGTTCTGTTAGTTGAGTGTCAAATACATCTAGATTGGTAAATAAATAACACACGGAGAATAAAAGTCTTACAATATAACAACTTAGCAACTAAAGTTTTCTAAGTTTATTGAAAATAATGCTCATTTAACCCATTCAGCGCTAATCACGCAGCGTATGCGTGATTTTGCAACGCCGCTTAGCCACTGATCACGCACGTGTTGCGTTATTTTGTTTAGTCGATTATCTCCGTCATTTTTAAACTTATGGACTTAATATTGTCCATTTGACATAGTTAAAACATGAGGCTAAAATACCTTATACATATTTTTAGTATATTATTCCTGTATTCTACTTTTTATAAACGCTAAACAAAAAGTAGGGAATTCAGGTTTTCGTAAATATTTTTTCATTTTCTAACAACTGTAATGAAATGTAAATAAATATTTAAATGCAATATTTCCATTTCCAGACAAAATATTACTATTTACGGTACTTTTGAGAATCACGCCAACGTGTTGTGATTCAGTGGGCGAAGCGTGTTGCATTTTGAGCTCTACTAGAATAACGAAACTCAAAAAATATACATATTTAATATGGACCTTAGCCCGCGCCTGTACGGTTTATTTTGGCGTGATTCAAAATGGTGTTTATATTCCTTGTAAGATTATAACGACTTTACAGGGGTAATGGATGGAGGTATGCAGCATTTATTTCTAACCAGCGAAATGACATGTATGTTATACCGAAATATTTAAGTTCGTAAATAATATAAGGAATAAGGTATACAAATCTTTGATGGTTTTTGAGTTTTAGTGAACAGACAGATCTAGTGCATTTATTTAGATGTAGGTAAGTACATATACACGTACAGGTACTATAAAAATAATTTAAATAAAGTTTTTATACTTGGAAAAACGGAAACTTTTTCTGCGTACATTATTTACTAATATACACACGGTTAGGTAGGTAGGTACAGTGAAAAGGACCGTGTATGCTTCAGGCGATAAACACACCCAAATGTCCTTATCTGTATGAAAACAAAATAGATACAATGGATGACGGTGATTTTGTTGACGGCCTAAATTTAAAGATAGAAATTTGCGGTGACTTAAATGGCGAATAAATGGAATTTACACAAAAGATCCTTATCAGTTTAACCTTCCAATGTAGGCAGTTAAAGTTGACAACTGGTACCTGAATGAACCAAGACAATGGAAACGATGTATGGCGGCTACTTCTAATGACGATGCCCCTTTCAACAGATAAATGAAATTCACACGCAAAATTTTTATCTAAGTTGACATCTGGCATGTATAAAGACAATGACTTCAATGGATGGCGGCGACTTTGATGACGACGTCCATTCATTTGAAAGTTTCAAAAGTCGGAATACCGATAGCATTAATAGTGACTCAATTCGTGATTTAGGGCTTAGTACAGATATATAGATTAGTCTTGGCTCGTCCTTTGACTATTGCGCATCTTTGTTTCGTGATCTTGCATGTCGTGTATATTGTGATTCTCTTTTGACCTGGCTGTCGATTTTGTAACCCCGAACCTGCATTCACCTACTGACCTGGCTATGAACACTGATAACCCGAACACGCTTTCCACGATTGACTTGGCTGTGAACTTTTTATCTCCAACTGCACTTGAAATGAACGACTCAATTTTGAACATGGACACCGATTTGACTGCTCTAGAATTGGATCTCACTGACGAAGAAAATTTATCAGGATATAATTGTGAGTATCATAATTATGGCCTTAAAACATTAAAAATAGCATTACAATCTTTCACCAAAGTAACTGTTTCTGTAGCCTAATTAATTAGCTGATAACGCCTCAAAGGCAATGAAGTCCTCCATTTGGAATTGTTCAATTCAGAAAAAAGGCAAATCAGTAATATAATTCAATATCGTAAAATGTGTTTCTTCGGGGTTTCTTCTTTTCGCAGTCGAATTATCATGAAAACTGCGTAAATATGGAGTAATCCAACTAAGTTAACTAAATAATTCCGAATCTTCGACAAACAATATACATAATAATATATTAACTGCAAGTTCGGTGCAGTTTTTTGTGACAAAAAAATATTTTGTTTATTAGATGGTGCGATAATAATGTTCAACTTTACTTTTAGGTTAAGTGATAGTTATGTTTTACATTTCATGTAAAATGTGTAAAAGTGAATATATTATGAATAAATGCAATGTTAGCAAATTTATACTTTTTTATTTCATTTTTTAAGTACCATACAGGGTGTTTTGTTAGCGCTGTCGGAGCTTTTAAGGGCTTAAACTACAATCAATTTCATCGATAAATTACAATACATTTTCTTTTTTGTGCTGATGATAGTTAAATGGCGGCAATTTAAAAATTTCAAACAAGCGAATGCGAGTGCACGTGGTATTTCTAGAATTGTACGTTTGTTATTGTTGTAGAGCAACTGCGCAACGGTACACGTCCCACGGGATTAGAGGTACTTACATGTGAAGATGAATTGCAAATAAAACCGCACAAATCCAGCCGTAGTTTCCTTCTTTATTATATCACATAATAAGAACAGAAGCAGTTGTCATTTTATAGATGTAAAACTTAATGATTAATGTGGATTATTATTAAATATATAATTAAGCCATGTTTGCCAGTTGTAGGGTCTAGACGGAAGTGACAGATGACAGTTATAAGTAAAAAGTCATAGAGTATCATAGATTAACTAGCTATAGACAATGTGGGGTGTACACACATTCCGACACTCCTCCTTACACTGCACATTGGATTATATCCTTAATAATGACAAACACGGCTCTATACAAACATAAAGAGCAATGGCCTATTATGGTAGAGCATAATAGCATGCATAAACATTCAAAATACATCATGCTATAAAATAAAATGTTGAAATAAGGCAAATAGAGCATTAGCATTACATATAGGCATTCAATAAATAATTATTTTACATAACATTAACATTACAGTACAGTTGGTTTGAGATTTAAGGCTCTAACAAAGGTGTTATGTTTTTCAGCGCATAATGGCTTTGTAAGTACATCTGCTATCATGCGATCCGTTTACAAATACTTAACACTTAGGTATTTGTTTTGAACCAAGTCTTTGACAAAGTGGTATCTTAAGTCTATGTGTTTGGTTCTTTTATGAGAGTGATCTTTTATAAGAAGCAACTTTTGTGCGCTTTGACTATCATTGTAAACAATTACATTACAAATTTTGTTTAGAATTTCAATAATGAAATTTTTAACAAAGCAAATGTCTTTGCATACGTCAGCAATAGCAATATACTCAGATTCACAACTTGAAAGAGCTACGCATCGTTGCTTTCTGGCCTCCCAGTTGACAACATTATTGCCTATCTTTATGACAAACCCAGTGTAAGATCTACGGTCAGATATATCGTTTGCCCAGTCTGCGTCTGTGTAAGCATTGATGTCAAAACTATTGCTTTTAGTAAAGTACAGTCTGTAGTTGACTGTACCTGATAAATAACGCAAAACACGTTTTGCAGCGCGCCAATGATTTTCATCAAAACAATTAGAAAACATGCTTAGCTGGCTGCAAGCAAATGATATATCAGGTCTTGTACATACACTTAAATACATCAAACTGCCTAATAATTGCCTATAATTATAAGCAGCATCGCTTAAACAAGTCTTATCAGACTTAATAAATTTTGTATTAACTTGTAGTGGTGTGGAAACCGCTTTACAATCTGACATATTAAATTTTTCTAATAATCGCTTTATGTATGTGGACTGATCTAATGTAGTTATGCCATTTTGTCTATGAACATTCATTCCTAAACAATTTCTCAATTTTCCTAAATGGCGAACTTCAAAATTATCTTGTAACAATTTCAAAACATTTTTAATGCAGTTATTGTGAAAGATATAAAAGTCGTCAACATACAAAGCTATAATTACATGTTCTGTTTTAGTCTTCTTAGTGTAAATGCAAGGCTCACATTGGCTTTGGATATAACCATTCTTTGACAAAACAGAATGAATTCTAGCGTTCCACATTCTACTTGCCTGTTTCAATCCATAAATACTCTTATTTAATAAACAAACTTTGTCATTATTTTTAAAACCTATTGGTTGTTCCATAAAAATCTTTTCATTTAATTCTCCATTTAAGAATGCTGTAGTAACATCTATATGATCAATTTCAAGTTCTAATTCTGTTGCTAAAGAAAATAATATTCTTAACGTGCTGTGTCTTACCACTGGTGAAAAAGTATCAGTGTAGTCTATACCTTCTTTCTGACTAAAGCCACGAGCAACCAGTCTTGCCTTGAATTTAGAATTATTACCAGAAGAGTCTAATTTCTTTTTAAATACCCATTTGCATTTTACAATGTTTTCATTCCTGGGTCGATCGACTAATGTCCAAACATTATTTTTGATCATAGAGTTATACTCACATTGCATTGCCTCGTACCAGCTATCCTTTTCTGGAGAGTTAACAGCTTCCTCATATGATGAGGGTTCATCCAATGACCCGTCAGACATTGTAGATAACATGGACAAATCATAATCATTAAATCTGCTAGGAACGGTACCTCTATTTTTACGTACAGCGCGTGAGTTAAATGTGTCGGGAACAGCCGACGACATCGACTCCATATCAGGTGAAGTAGACTCCGGCACAGAAGATCCAGTGTCCAGCGGAACACCTGCTTCATTACCTTTATCATTACTATCAAGTGATGACGGAGGAAGCGAAGACTCAGTGCCCGATGGCACATAATCTTCATCACCATTCGCGTCACCATCACCTTCATCGCCAGTACAATAGTGGTCACTCAACGGAGACCAAGCCGGTGGTGTCACCGATTCCGCATCTGAAATGAGACGAGGGCTAGTTGAGCTAGATTTCTCAGATTTGTCACATTCATCTTGTTGATTATTAATATTGACTTCATTATTTAAATTCAATTCATCATCAATTACAATTAATTCATTATTTAAAATATTTTCATGACTAGATTCATTTGAATTTAAATTATTTAAAATTGATTGACTAGAGTCATCTGACTTTAAATTATTTTTATTGCCAATAATCATGTCATCATTGTAAAAATAAAAATCATTCCCACAACTTGGCTTACAACTGTCAAATCTTCCAGGAAACTTATCCTCTATAAACGTTACTGTCCTTGAAAGTATGACCTTAGAAGGATTTGAAGGATCACTTAAACGGTAGCCTTTGCAATGTTCACCATATCCCACAAAAATGTAAGCTTTCGCTTTTGGGTCTAGCTTACGACGCTTTTGACTAGGAATCAAAGAATAAGCAAGACAGCCGAAAACGCGTAAATGGCTGACATCTATTTCAGAATCAGACCACAAGCGCTCAGGAATCTGACCCGCTAAGGCTCTGGTAGGAGATCTATTTTTCAAGTAAATAGCGCACATTACGCTTTCTCCCCAGTAGCGATTACATAGGCCAGACTCATGTAGCATGGCCCTTGCCTTATTAAAAATGATTTTCCCCGCAATCTCTGATCTACCATTTTGCTGGCTAGAGTAGGGGACAGTGGTCTGGTGAATAATACCGTGCTTCTGAAGGTAATTACTGAGTGTATGATTGACATACTCAGTACCATTATCTGTCCGAAGCACTTTAATTGGCATACCTTTCTGTTTTTCAACTAAGTTTTGAAAATTAATAAAATGGGCACTCACCTCAGATTTATTTTTCATCAGGTATCCCCATGTTTTCCTTGAATAGTCGTCCGTGAAGGTTAGCAAGTAGCGTGCGTTGCCCCATGAGCGAACTTGCATCGGACCGATGACATCAGAGTGGATGAGCTGGTTTGGTTGGGTAGCACGGCTGGTGCTGACAGGAAACGGTGCTTTAGGCATCATCCCAGTCAGGCATGACACACACTTACCATGCGTGTTCTGTTCCTGAAAACGAAAATTCATGCAGTGTAACCCATCACCCAGTGTACGCATACCTTTCTCTGATAAATGGCCCAAACGTGAATGCCACGTTTGCATGGACGCATTAGACGCTGCATGAGCCTTCTCTGTCCCTTGCCTGTGCATGGGCTTGAGAGGCTCCTCCTTAAAGACAGGACGCGCTTGCACCTTCACTTTATACAAACCATCAATTTTCCTAGCTGTCAAAACCTGGTTGCCTGTGATTTCACAGTCTTTAAAAACTTGACATTGATCCTTTGTAAATATGACAGTATATTCCCTATCAGTAATTTTTGACACTGATAATAAATTATTGGTAAGGTCTGGCACATAAAGAACATTATTTAGGCTTACATTAGAAGTTAAAGGGATTGTACCACTATGTTTACTAACAAGTTTATGACCGTTAGCAATGAAAACAGTTGTATGTTTACCTTGGGTTTCCCTGAATAAGTCCTTATCAGAGCTCATATGCGAAGTACATCCAGAGTCCAAAATAAAGTCCTGGGAGTCCTGGCTGCAGGCTGCGTTGGCAGAGGCAAACATTGTGTGCTTATCCTTAGGCTCCTCCCGCTTCTTCTTGAAACATTTCTTTATGGTGTGTCCACTTCGCTTGCAATAGCTACAAAATAAGGTAGTCTTCTTCTTATTAACATGGTAAGCCGTAGTGTCCTCATGGCTGCTTCGCCTATGCTCCTCCTGAAGTAGACGAGTCCGTACAAGCTCGCTGGTTAACTTGCTTGTTAGCCCCGCAGTCTCCAGGCCGGATACTAGTGCATCAAATTCTTGTGACAGGCCACTCAGCAGTATTTCGGCGACTTCGTCGTCTGCAATGGTTTTTCCAATATCTTCGAGCTGCTGGACCAGCCGCATCACCGCCTCGATGTATTCCGACATTCCGCTATATTGTTTGTACTCAATTTTATGAAGCTGTCGTATTAAAAGTACCTTCCTATACAGTCCTTTTGATTCAAAAGTGTCCGCGAGCTTCTCCCACGCGTCTTTTGCGGTCTTGGCGTCACGAACATATTGGTATAAGTTGGGCTTTATGGCGAGGCAGATGCGAGCCAGGGCACGTCCGTCACACGTGGCATCCGTGTTGGTACCATCGACACAATTCCAGATTCCTTCCAGAGTGAGGAGCATTTGCATAGCAAATTTCCAATTCACGTAATTGTTTATACCTTCCAATTTTTCTATGGGAATATTCGTTTCATGTAACTTGGCCGACATGATGAGGTTATGTTTTTGGCTGGATTTGCCGTTTATATGATGTGCAGTTTCTTCGTGTTCTCACAATCGCGCGGTCAGGGCTTTTTCTTTTTGATTCTCGGCTTAATTGCCTATTCTGGGCCCATAACCTGTTGTAGAGCAACTGCGCAACGGTACACGTCCCACGGGATTAGAGGTACTTACATGTGAAGATGAATTGCAAATAAAACCGCACAAATCCAGCCGTAGTTTCCTTCTTTATTATATCACATAATAAGAACAGAAGCAGTTGTCATTTTATAGATGTAAAACTTAATGATTAATGTGGATTATTATTAAATATATAATTAAGCCATGTTTGCCAGTTGTAGGGTCTAGACGGAAGTGACAGATGACAGTTATAAGTAAAAAGTCATAGAGTATCATAGATTAACTAGCTATAGACAATGTGGGGTGTACACACATTCCGACAGTTATCGGTCCTATCTTTGCAAAAATCTCGTTAAAGAGCTCATCAGATAAGCAAACTAATAAAGCTAATCATTACACTCTACTATTTCAACAACAAGGCCAAAAAAACGTTTTTAATTATAAATAGTAACATATTCACCTTCATTTTTCAATTAATTTAATTTTGCATGAAAACTAGGTCATTAAGATAGGTTTTTGGTGTTGTTATTTGCTAGTACAGGATGTTAGCTAAAAAATGACACGATAATTACAGTTATACCTTAAGTACTTTAGGAATTACAAGTGCTCAAACATGCACCAAAAATGTGGATTTTTTGTAGGAGAGGTACCCAACACTGCCGTGCAATTCCTAAACCACAGTAACTGCCAATTTTCCGATTTTTGGTTTATCAAATCAAAACGCATAATCCCAATCGATTGGTTTTTAATTTGGAAAACTGGAACATGGAAACTCGAAACCCCAAAAGCAGCAAGTGACTACTTTTTCCTGCATAATGCAATATAAAACGCAGTAAAATGGTCTACGGCTACGGTTTTTGGGCTGATACTGACTAAAACGCAGTACTGTAATTATGGTGTTATTTTCTAGCTAACATCCTGTACAACACCAAAAACCTATCTTAACGACCTAGTTTTTATGCAAAATTAAATTAATTGAAAAATTAAGGTGAATTTGTTAATATTTTTAATTAAATAAAATTTTTTTGGCCTTGTTGAAATAGTAGAGTCAAATAATTAGCTGTATTAGTTTGCTTATCTAATGACTTCTCTAACGAGATTTTTTTTGCAAGGATAGGACCGATAACAAACGTATAATTCCAGAAATACCACGTGCACCCGTATTTGTTTGTTTGAAATTTTAAAATTGCCGCCATTTAATTAACGTTGGCACAAAAAAAGCTAATTTATCGATGAAATTGATTGTAGTTTAAGCCCTTATAAGCTCCGACACCGCTAACCAAACACCCTGTATAAAGTTAACTACATCACAAGTGAAATTGTGTTGACCATTAATTATACTCTGAGAGGTACTTATGTTGGTTATAATTAGGAACTTTTTTGTGAGTACCAACCCCGATATCACAAAATAAATCATCTGTTAAGTATAAATTGTGCAGATATGATTGTAATTTATAAAACGGCAGATATTGTTTCGCGATGACAACTTAGAGTCTAAATAGCAAATAAAATTTCACCCTGTCCGATATTTATTTCAACATATAAATATTCAGATATTTATTTCAACAAATAAATATCTTACAATAGTTTATTAATATTAAATAATTTCATTGGTTAAAGTAATTTCCGGCATAACGCCATCCAATATGTACCGCATCACGGGCGCGCGATACTGTGCGCCGCCGAGCCACTGAGTAACGCCACTTGTGCGTGACTCTGCAATGGCAAGTTTGAATGTATGGTAGCGCGCCGTACTTGGATCGAGAGTTCGAGCGTCGCCCTGAATGGGTTAATGAAATAATGTACCTACTCAATGTTTCGACTTTCACCTACAAATGTTTTTTTTTTTTTTAAGAATTTTACTTTGGGTACGAAAGGCTCTGTGAGTTTGAGAACGGTAGTTTACGTTTTCTTTTTAAGCAGCTTCAGCTGACTGTTCATGAATCTGGGAAATAGTCACAATCAACTTTTGACATCGGGGTGTAATTACAGAAGGGATATTAGGTACGAGTGGTTGCCGAAATTGTGACAAACCAAAAATAATTGTGGATGCGAAGCAGGCTCAACTATAAGGTTGGCATCTACTTTAGTTGATACCTACATGTAAATGGCATAGTGTATTTTAATGAGGATTGTGACTTAATAACTGGTACGTAATTTGTCGACATCAATGTAGTATTTAAGGACTACGATGTGATGATAAATGAGAAGAATAACAGTTATGTTGCGATGTTATGAGATAAGACCTGGCTATAACGACATGATTATGAAATTTTCAGTAGAGTTTTAATCTTGGTAGATTGTCATTGCCAGTGAATATAGCAAAGTTTTCCGAGTCATAAATGTTGTTTTAATGTAATTCAAAACAATAGACACTTGTTTTGATGGACATAATAACCATGTAGGGGTCAGAATTGGCCGAGCGGATGATACTTTGTAGAATATTTCCTTTCCAGGATTACAAGCCACACGTGGACGTGTGTCCATCAGGACGGCCGTATCGGGAACCCGTTACAATATCCACGGATCAAGCTTGATGACGTCATCGCATACCTATCAAGTGCCTGCTCCAGTCGACGCGCGGCGGCCCCGGGACACTTCCTAATCTTTGCATCAAACAATCACACGTGTAGACTCATTTATTCCCGAATATTAATTTTGATTACTTAATTGGTGATTTTGATTAGAGTCTTATTAATTTAAGGACGTTGTTTGTTGATCATTGACTTTTAATAATTAAATAGTGTGTGAACCTGATTTAGACTATTTTAATTATCTCGAGGTACCCAAATAGATACCACATGAAGCCCACAACGAGACAAATATCTGATGATCGTAGCCATTCTGCGACATATATATATCTCTGTACCTGGTGCGAGACAAGACACAACACTTAGTCGCGAATATTTTCGAACAAATGCTTATGCAACATATTTTTAAATGAGATTTTGCTTTGAGCTTGTCTGATGGACAGAGGGAGAGCATTCCACAGCCGAATTGCCTAGCAGGTGAATGAGTTGGACATGAATCCAGTTCGGTGAGGGAGGACGCCAAGCTTCAGGGTCCGTGAGGTACGCAACTCACGCCCCGGACGAGCAGTTACAAAAACAAATTTGGACCTAAGATACTTGGGTGAAAGAGGATCAAATAAAATAGAATACAGGGTAGGTACATAAAATTCGCAATGACCTGCGTTCACGAATTGGGAGCCATTTAAGTTTGCGGCGAAAAGCAGAAACATGGTCATATTTGCGAAGGTTAAAAATGAATCGGATGCAGTTATTTAATAGGCGATCTAATTTAGATAACGAGGCTTGGGTTATGTTGGTGCAACAAACATCAGCGTAATCGATAATCGGTAAAATAAGAGTCTGGACTAGAAGAGTTTTAGTGGTTACCGGTAGGAAATTTTTATGCCTATAAAGCACCCGCAAGCACATTATTTATTTAGATACAAATACTATCAGTCCCGTTAAAAAATATGTAGGTACTTACATTTGTAAACGTTTCACTGTCTGAGGCAAGGTCGTTAACATAATAATTTTTTTTAGTACAGATGGTGCCTTTTACAGGCGCTAGTGCGAGAAGTGTGTAATTTTACGCCAGGTCCAAAGCTTCGGAGGGCCATCTGTAGGTACTAAAAAACGTCGTACGAGACACGTGCAAAAACGAAATTAGTAACTCGTGTCGATTTAAAA